>VZTY01005070.1:662136-741610 GCA_013400935.1 Turnix velox | reverse complement strand
CTTTAAGGTCCCTTCCAACCCAAACTATTCTATGATTCTATATAAGTCCTGGTGCAGAAAGCTCTGAGATCTGTATTCACAGAATAGGCTGTTTTCAACATCAAAATGCTTCAGCTTTCAAATTACATACTTGATTTCTGTTTGATTTCACAGCCCAGATGACCATTCCTTGTAGAATCCTCTCCACAATGAAAAGGATTTGGTTCTCTGGTTATGTACTCCCAGCTCTTGAGAGTTTCCTGCTCTTGATACATTGAGTGGTTCATTCATGTCCTGGCTTTGATACTAGCAACTTCAAACTTCATTTTGTTCATCACCCAGAACTTTGGGTGATTGGGTAGTTTTTACTAAAATTACGACTCTCATTAATTGTTATTGTCAATGCAGACTGGAGATAGGAGGGTAGAACTGCTCAGAATCCGTCTTCACCCATGTCCTCACAACCTGGAAAGATCGAAGTGCAACCAGTAGGACAGCAATGCATCCACTTGGCGGCTGTTGGTCATGACGAACGGTAGATGTCACTCTTTCCTAACGGATAAAAATTGGTTTCACCACTGAATGGATGGAAACCTTGACGAGGGCGAGCATGGGGGAAGAGTGATTGCTTATAATAATTGCTACTGAGTGAAAGCTTCATTTTAAGATAGAAGGATGCCTACATAGAAAATCATAACTTTTATAGAGTCATAAAATTATTTGGGTTGGTAGGGACCTTTAGAGATCATCTAGTATAACCCCCCCTGCAATAAGCAGAGACATCTTCAACTACATCAGGTTGCTCAAAGCCCTGTTCAAACTGATCTTTAACATTTCCAATGATGGAGCATTCACAATTTATCTGGGCAACTTACTGCAGTGTCTCACCACCAGCATCTCCATATTGTCCAATCTAAATGTGTGTTCTGTCTTTGAGTTCAAAATCTTTGTCCCTTGTCATATCATGGTAGGCCCTGGTAAAAAGTCTCTCATTTCTCATCATCTTTCTTATAAGCCCTTTTTAACTACTGAAGGCCTACAATAAGGTATCCTCAGACCCTTCTCTTTCCTAGGTAAGTTAGCTTGAAGAACAAGATGACAGTGATCTGGCAATGGAAGGCTGCCAGTCTGGGCCATGCAGGCAAAGCCCATGTTCCTCTCTGCTCAGCACCTCTCTGGATCCTCTGCAATCACCTCATCATGGTTATTCCCTGAGCATCAAGGGCTGGAGCTTTCAAAAGTAGTGGAGAAACTCGCACCACAGCTCTGTGTGTTGCTGTCCCTCACTAATTTTTTTTTTAACTAACATGTTCAGAGTCCTTTTGAGTGTCTGAGTGAGACTGAACCAGTGGCCAGGCAAGGATAAAACACCTGCAGAGTTGCAGCCTGTGGGAGCACTGGTGTTATTGAGTCTTCTTTTCATTGTAGATATGAAAGAGGTTCCCTGAGGAGAAATATGAGATGCTCTTACAGGAATGAAAACTGGCTCATTGTACCTTACCAGTAATCAGCATTTTTTCATCAGTGTGTGAAAAATCATCATAATTTCTGACTTCCACTGGAGTTCTGGCTGGTGATCTCCTATCCAAATCAGCCCGTCTCTCAATTAGAGACTATTTTAAGGATTCTTCACCTAAGTTAATTTTCCCACCAGAAAAAAATCTGTTGTTTTGCTATAGCAGCTATAGAAATGGTTCCAGTTCTGTCTGGGTGCTTAGAAGCTCTGTTTCACTGCACAGAACCAGAAGGTGTTTACAAAAAGAGATACAGTCTTTATTATTAATGTCTGCTGTGGATATGCCATTTCAAGAGAGAGGCAGAATGGAGGAATTGCACTACTGGGATTTTACTTGAGATAGATGCTGAAGGCAAGATATTTCACTAATACACATCTGCCACAGACTCCTCTGCTTCTGAATCCTACCCTATACCCACTGCAGCAGAGATCTTAGTCAAGCATTAAGTGCTTGCTTTTAGAAGAATCTTTGAAAAATCTAAGATTTATCAAATTAGCACTGTTATCAATAACCATAGTAAAGACAGTGACAGGCGTATATGTCAGTCTGGCAGTCTTTAATTTCTCCAGAGGAAGTCAATGTTCAGCTTCTTTCTTAACAGTGAGTCACATCCAACTGGGAGACTACGGAAAAGACTGGTGGTGTGCCAGGAGAAAAAAAAAATCATTGGCAAATGCAGTAGTCTAATTATACCATGGGATTTAGGTAGTGTGAGGAGAAATCTCACACATGCAGTCATTTACATTATTTGGGATTTGTGTTTAGCTGTAAAGCATAATACGGAAACAGGTTGCTGTCATGGTAGAACTACAGTGAACAACAGCCTCTTGTGGCTCTGGATAATTGCATTATTTAAGAAACAATGAGACAAGAGTTTTACTCCACTTTCTTAGACATCCACTCCCTTGCTGACCTCAGCACTACAGTCACAAGGTCTCATCATCCATCTCAGCAGCAGGGAGGTTGCTAATGGCCAAGGGTGGTCCATCTGAAAGTCAGGTTGGTTCATGCTGTCCTGCTGCTGCTCTTCTTTAACAGTCTCAGGCATCATGGGCCATCATGTCTGGTCTCCTACCTGTCTGGTTCACCCACTGCTCTTTCAGGCAAGATTTTTGCTTTATTTTTCCCAGGCTCCTTTACTCTTTCTGAGACTATTACTTCATTTTGGGAACCCCTCTCATGGGCAGCAGCTCTTCTTTCTGACACCTTGATCCCAGTTTTCCCAGCCAGAACAGTCAGTGCATGGAAGCACAAAGTGTGATCAGACTTCTTCTTGCAGGGTTTTTCTCGTGTGTATTTATTAATTGAAGCATTCAGAATGTGCCAGATTTGTTTTGTTCAGCTGGGATGAAAATTTACAACTAGCAGCTGGCAAGCAGCAAGCTTCAGCTTGAGGATTTCAGAAATTCACACCCTCTCGCACGCATACCCAGTTGTCAGTCACTTATGTGTAATTAAAATTATTTTATCCACCTTGGGTTTGGGTTTTGTTTTTTTTTATTATGTCTGACACATCAAGCATAGAAAATCAGGATATCTGTTTTTCAATCCAAGATCTGACACTAGATTTGCTACATTCTGAAATCTTGCCACTAGGTGGTAATGTCTTCATACTTAAAAAAAACCAAAACACCCACAACACTCCTTTGGAGACCTAGGATCAAAATCGAATTATTTCTGTAAGGTTTGTATGGGGGTTTTTTTGTGGAAGGATCATAGAAGTTAGGGTTGCTTTGAAGTAAAAGCTTTGATTATCAGCTCACTGCACAGCCTGTCATGCAAACAAAGAAATGTGGGAGACTTAAGCTGGCCTCACACACTTCTTTACTGTGAGCAGAAGTTTTGTAGGACAGTAAAAATGGGCTTTGAAGATATATTTTGACTCAAATATGTGATTATAAAACATCATGCAAGGGTGGTTTTTTTTATAGCTCTTGAAGCAGAACTATTATACCAGTCTGTAATGTCTCTATGAACACCATGGAGTAGCTATACACACATTTACCATGCTGAAGGCAATATTCCTGAGCTTTATGTGCTCCTCTTTTAGCAGCTCCTTAGCAGTGCAGACTATTGCAAACAACTCAGATGTTCCATCATCTGCTTACAATGACTTTCCACTCAGCAGCAACTCAGAGTGAATGGATCTGTCCTTCACTTTCACATTGTTTCACTGAAACGGCAGCTCTCTAGGCATTCTTCCCAAAACCACAGAGTTTCACGGGGTTGTTATGACCCAAGTGCCAACCCAGAAAGGTTTTGGGATAGGAGAGGAGAAGAAACATTGTGGTTCGCTTGAGAGGGCTGGCTGCTCACCTGAGGATGGCTCCTCTCCTCCTTGCTCTGCTGGATGCTCATTCATTAAAGGTTTTGTGCCATCCACAAGAGGGTCTTGGGGTTTTTTCTCTGCTCCATCCTCTGTGTCTTACAACAAGGAGGGTACAGTAGTCTCCTGAGAAACAAGATATTCATGTTTAAAACATCAGGGTTTACCAGAAATAAACTTGGTTTCCCCTCTTCCAAAATGAGTGCTCTAGCTTTCTGGACACCCAGTCAGCAATTGGCAGAAACTTGACCACTATACTTAAGACCACAGCATCCCATTACACGGAATTACAGAATATCAGGGATTGAAAGGGACCTCAAGAGATCATCTAGCCCAACCCACCTGCTGGACCAGGAATATCTAGACCAGGTCACAAGGCTAGTGGCACACCTGAGTGCATACCTTTGACATCACAGAATCACACAGAATTACACTTACACTTCAATCCCAGTTCCAGATTTGAAAAAATGACAGAAAATCTTTGGGGAAAACCAAACCCACCATTTTTGCTGTGTTAACTGCTCTCTCAAAAAATGTTACTCAAATCTAACATTAATAATTCCTATAATATCATTCATTGCTATAAACTCAAAGGAAAAACAGTAATAATGAACATTAACATAATTGCTGTGGTGGGGTTTTCCCCCTCCCACCCTGTTTTTTTACAACTGTTCGTGCTCCTGCTGGTGTGAACAAGAGAGCTTACTCCCATGTTTGCAATCTTGCCTCTCCTGCTGTCATCTACAAAAGTGTGTTCCTTACCTTGTTGAGTGTATGACAGCTGAAAAAGTAAGCTGTACAGTAAGCCACATGGACTGTACTGAAAAAACAACACGTATTCTATTAAAGGATCATCACTATGAAGGTAAAACAATTGCCCTGGTTTAACTTCAGTCAGCAGCCAGGACCACGCAGCTGCTGGTCCACTCCTCCCAGATGGAGTGAGAGAATTGGAAGAGTAGAAGTGAGAAAAAAATCGTGGGTTGAGACAAAGAGAGTTTAATCGGTAGAGCAAAAGCCAGGAACACAAGTGAAGCAAAACAAAGAAGACATTCAGTACTTCCCATTAGCACACAAAATGGTCACTTGGAAAGACAAACACTGACTCTGAATGCCATACCCTTTCTTCTTCTTTCCCCAGATTCATGCACTGAGTGTGATCTTATGTGACATGGATTATCCCTTTGGTCAGTTGGGTTCACCTGTCCCGTGTCTCTTTCCAATTCCTTGTGTACTTCCAGCCTGCTCTCTGCTGAGGCAATGTGAGGAGCAGAAAAGGCCTTGAGTGCTTAGCAACAACCAAAATCACCAGTGCTCCATTAATGCTACTCTCATCTCAAATCCAAAATACCAACTCACACCAGCTGCTAAGCAAGAAAGTTAACACCATCCCAACTGAAAACACAACAATGTACACAACAGTTCCAAAAGACCCTCCTTTGGGAGGAGTCTGGCCAAATCTCATTGTCTTTGCCCAGTCACTTTGCCTAAAAATCAATAGAATCAGAATGGTTTGGATTGGGAGGGACCTTAAAGATCATCTAGTTCCAAATCCCCTGTCATGGGCAGGGACACCTCCCACTAGAGCAGGTTGCTCAGTGCTTTGTCCACCCTGGCCTTAAACTCTTCCAGGGAGGGGGCATCCACAACCTCTCTGGGTAACATGTTCCAGTGTCTCACTACCCTCACAGTAAAGAACTTCTTTCTTATCTGTAGCCTAAATCTACCCTCTTCCAATTTGCATCCAATAGGGTGTGTATATGCATCTATGTCACAAAGGGTATTTTTTTCAATATTTTCCCTGCTCAATTCTCCTTAAACTCCTTAAACTTTAGAAGCAGTTGTCTTTCAGCAGGGATCACAACTGTAATTTTCAATAAAAATCAAGAAAATGTTGCCAAGATGCAGCTAGAATAGAATTAACCATAGCTGGAACACTCTGGTCAACTACTGTTTTTTAAGAGGTACATGATCTTTTAATGCTGCCAGCTGAATATTTTTAATCCTTAATCACTGGTTAAGTTATTGACCAGGTCCATATCATTCAGTGGGATCTGGCAAACCCAGCATTATAGTTCAATGCCTTTCTCATGCTATGTGAATGTTATGTATTGTGGTTGTTATGTATTGTGAAGTACTTTTCAGTGGGCTAATAATTTTCCAAGTAAGAAGAGTACTTCTCAAAAAGAAGGTTTTAATCACTACCCTTGTTTACCAGTCTCTAGCCTGCATGGAAAGCACTGAAATTTTTTTTCACCAGGGGATGCTTATCACAGAATCACAGAATATCAAGGATTGGAAGGGACCTAAAGAGATCATCTAGTCCAATCCCTCTGCTGGATCAGGAATTCCTAGACCAGGTTGCACAGGTTGCATCTAGGCAGGTTTTGAATGTCTCCAGAGAAGGAGACTCCACAACCTCTCTGGGCAGCCTATTCCAGTGTTATCTAGGTATATAGTTATCTAGGTATTTTTTTCTTCTGTTAAAAGCTAATATTAAAAAGTGGCTTGGACCTGCAAATATTACACTGATCATTTATCTGTTCAAAGCTCAGCCTGAACTTTCACACAGGAAAATGAAAAGGTAGACTTTGTGCTACCCTGAAGATTTCCCAAAGTGAGAGAAACACTGAAATGAGTGGTAAGACTGGGAAGAGAACTGCTAAAGAGCTATCAAAAAAAACAAAGTGGGGGAAGAAAAGCAGGCTGTAGTCAATGCTATGCCAAGCACGTGGTCAAATACTGTAGCACAGTGAAAACCGCAGGGCTGCCAAGGGCATGCATTTGTTTCCCCCTGCAGTCACGAGCAAGTGAGTTGGCAGGAGCTAAAAGGCATGGTGGGTACTATGCATTTCATAGGATATTCTGACCTTCAAAGTCTGACTTGTCAGCAGGCACTGCAGAGGCATGGGTGGCTCAGGCCAGCTTGACACCAGAAATATTTACTGGTGTCATGCTGTTACTGGGCACAGTATTTTTAAGCAACACCTCTATAGTAACATGGCTAGATGCAAGAGCATAGCAAGAGACTTTAGTGCCACTGGTATCCCTCACATTGTATGAAAAACTGCAATAAGGAACACTGATCTAATTTTGGAATTCTCCAGGGATCCACTGCCTTTCTGGGAAAACAACCTCAATGTTTAACACCCTGTGAGGAAGATCTAGTTTCCTTACTTAGAGCTGCCACTGTCCTTGCTGCCACCAGTGATTGTGTCACCTTTTGTCCTTTGCTGGGCACCTGAGAGAAAGGCAGGGTTTCTTCCCTCTCTTGCCAGCTGAACACTACCTCCCTGCCTCCCACTACAACCCTAAGCAGCCTGACTCAGACATTGAGAAGACCTAAAGCCCTAATACCCTCCCTAAAGAGGAGGTAGTGGGGATCCCAGGGAGGCCATCACCACTGGGGAGACAGGGAAAAACTTTGAACAAAGCAATGTTCTGATCAGCATTTTGTTTTCATTTACAGTTTAAATACTACTAGCTTCATTATGACGCTATTCATAATTTGTATCTCCAACTAACAAACCCCCTACTCTTCCACCTTGACATTTATTCGCTGTTAATGCATAGGCCAAAATCACTGCAGTTTATTTGGCTCAGCCAAAGGTTATTTGCCCATGAGCAAGAGGCAGACACAAGCTGTCATTGTGATATTTGCAGGAGCTGTGGCTGAACTTGCTTTATGACTCTGCACCTCTTAATTGCAAACAAAACTGGCACCAATATATGCTATTGCCATGTTCTGTGTATGGTGCTCAACTTGTGTACAATTCAAAACATGAAAAAGATCCATTTAGGCAGTCACTTTCTACCTCTTGCTAACAGAGAGAGAGAAAACAGAGAAAAAATCACACCAAACCCTGTAATAGCAAAAAGGAAGTATAAAAATAAAGATGACAGTTTAATGGAGATTTGTTTGAAAAGTATGTTTTTCTTTTAACCAGTTATTGGGGTTCACTACTAATGGTTTTGAATAGCCTGAAATGGAGCTGCTGGAAACACAGTGAGGTTTGCAAACATCTTAGATTTTAGGCCACTACTTAGGCACATAAATAGTTCATCTGAGCTTTCAGAGCTGCAGTAATTGCTCTAAATTTTGGGAAAAAAGTCATCATGCCCATATCAACCACCATGCTTCAGCTGTCACCCTGAACTTTTTTATATACAAACTAGCTTCTCTGAACAAAGAAGAATTTGTCTATTACCATGGGATAATACTGCCACTTGATATATCTTAATTTTATGGTAGTCATAAATAACTTTGTTATAATCAATCTTCACTCTCATTTCAGCCTGCTTTCTTGGCAAAGTCTTTCACTTACGATAAAGACCATACAGAGACAAGCTCTGGAAAGTAATGATACAAGTGAATTAATACTGCAGTCTGTCTCCACAAAGCTGATCAGAAGACTGGGATTTTCCAAAAAAATCTTGTATGAATTTATAGATTTCATAGCAAGTGCTTCCACTGAAAAAGTAATGTCAGACAAAACCAAAGCAAGATGCCTTTAGAAACATAATGATAAGGTATTTTAAAAACATACATATATGTATATTTAAAAAACATATATAGAATCATAGAATAGTTTGGGTTGGAAGGGATTTTAAAGATAATCGAGTTCCAACCCCCCTAGATCAGGCTGCTCAGTGCCATGTCCAGCCTGGCCTTCAACACCTCCAGAGATGGGGTATCCACAACCTCTCTGGGCAACCTGTTTCACTACCCTCACCGTGAAGGATTTCTTTCTTATATCTAGCCTGAATCTACCCCCTTACAATTTACACCCATTATTTCTAGTCCTCCTATCACATATCTTATTAAAAAGTCCTTCCCCTGCTATAAAGTAAACATATGAGTCTTGGTTGTCTTGCTGTCTCTTCTGCTTCTACTGCTTCTCTTAGACACTACCAAAAGAAATTCAAGGGTCTTTACAACCTGAGTGGAGCATCACAAAAATCCTTGGAGCACTTCTCTCTTGTGCTGCTCTCTCACTCTTAAATTGTACTGGGCTTTCCTTGGTGGCTGTCAGAGCACAGAGCCAGCTGTTCAGCTGTATAAAAGGAACAGCACAAAAATAGACCTTCTGCTCAGCACTTCCAGCCACATCAATCTCCCTAACAGGAGATCTCCATTGAGACCTGTGCGTGACATCCCCCCCGTAAAATTACAGCATGATATAATGGCTGGCTCCCAAAATAGTGTTTAAGCTTTGGCTGTCACGGAGAAACCTTATTAGTTATTAGCTCCCATCTGTAGGAAAGAAGAAGTTTTGGTGGGACAAAGAGCTGTTGTTCCTCCCCACTGATTCCTGGTGGAGACAAGGTCCATGGTGGAAGATGTCATCTTGCCTTAATCATAGAATCATAGAATGGTTTAGGTTGGAAGGGACCTTAAAGATCATCCAGTTTCAGCCCCCTGCCATGGGCAGGGACACCTCCCACTAGACCAAGCTGCTCAATGCCTCATCCAGCCTGGCCTTAAAGTATCTGGAATCTCCAATCTTCTTTAGCTGTCACAACATATTTTCAAACAAACACTAGAGCAAGGATAGTCATCTCTCCCAAGGGCCCAGAAGACAGCCTGTACCACCTCCGTCCTTATTGCCCTTTTCCCCACATTCCTATGGAAATGATTGTGCTCCAGGTGCCTCCAAGTCCCTTCATAGCCCACATGAAGGAGAAACTTGGCTTCCACCAGGAGCTTTCATTTTGTAACTTTGCACCAACACTGATGAGAAGAGGTGATGTATTAGGAAGAAAAATGTTTACAGTGGAGAAAGATCACATTGCTGTGGTCTATTTGTGTCTCCTGCTGTGTTGGGCTGCTTCTTTCTCATCCCCACAATCTCCTCTTGTGGTTCAGGCCCTACTGGGGGACAAAAGGAAGCAGGCAAAACACCTTGCAAGCAGATTAACTGCATTCTTTTCTTCTGCCTGGACAATGAAAATGGTTTCCACTTTTGCTTTTATACTTAGCCGTGCTCTGCCAGGTTCCTGTTCTAGCATTTTTGAAACACAGGAGTGATGTAATTGCCCTATTCAGATTAAACAGTAGTTTAATATGAAGTTGCAGGTAAGCATAATGCAGCTTGTCTGTGGTGTAGCACAGATAGCCTGAGGTGGACATCCAGATACTGAAGCATGATGACCTTTAACAGTATTCTAGGTGGCTGATAGAATAAAAGTCCTCTGCAGCATAGGTAAGGATCACCTTTATGGCTCTTAACTCATCTGGACCTGGCTTGCCATACAGCCCTGTAAGAGTTGTTGTCAGTAGCTTTACCCAGTTTTTGATAGTTCTTCCAGTTCCCTGGTTTCTCACACCTGAAATAAATGTAAAATGTTTTTTTTTTCCCCCTCAAGATTTCACCATACAAATCATGCAAAAAAGTCTGCTTAAGCATACACAGATGACAAGGTGGCTTTTTAGTCTGCCCGTGCTCCACAGTCAGCAGGAATGCTGAAGTCAGGAGTGGCTTCACCTCAGTATAGCTGAACAAATAATCCAGGTTGTCTCCATGGGAGATGGAACATGACAGTCAGTAGGGTATAGGCTGCAGTCACCTCATCCTATAGTGAAGAATTCACTGGGCAGCCTGGTCTAGTGGGGGGTGTCCCTGCCTATGGCAGGGGGGTTGGAACTCGATGATCTTTAAGGTCCCTTCCAACCCAAACTATTCTATGATTCTATGATTAATCTTAATATACCAGTGACTTCAGTAACTGATGAGAGTAGTAACTGTTGGGTATGATGAGAGAGGAAATACCCAGTGTAGGCATGGATCCCCTCACCACAGGCACCTAAACTGAGGGCAAATTAATTTGGAGTGAAACTTGCTTTTAGTAGCTGACCTTGGAGGCCTCCTGAAAAGTGAACGTAGGCACATCAACAGATTTGTTTGTTTTTTTCCTTTCCCCCCATTCTTTGATAACAATAGTGTAAATTTGTGTGTTTTGGCTCATGGTCAAATTAAAGAACAACTTAATCCTACTGGGTAAATGGTGCTGAGGACAGGTATCTCTCCAGTGGTTTTACATCCAATAGACTAGAAAAGCCTCTGGGGGTTGTATTCTGTATTGTATAACATAAAATCTACACCATGATGAATAATCTGCAATAACTCTGTGAGAGCTGAAAAGGACAGAAAGGAGAAGGATTTCCAAAATAAAAATCTTAAAAGAAGCATAACCATATGTGTGCACAAGACAGGCAAACCTGATACTTGCTAAATATTATCACAGAGCCAACTGAGTATTAGACCTCCAGTGGGCTGGAATTTGCACAGAAGTACAAGAGACATTCCACATCTCCTGGAATTGAAAGGTACATAATGACTTGATGAATTGCAACACAGGCATGGAAAAATGATGCTGGTATTTTTTGAAATATTCATTTTAGTATTGGTCACATCTGAAATACACTTTATAGTATTCTTGAATACTTTTACTGATTGTATGTCTATATATATCAATGGACTCACAGGTGAACCTGATGAAAAACTACCTGTATTTTATGCTGAATGTTGCCTCTGACACATATTTACACTACTGGGCTGAGCGCCTGCTCTGGATCTGCTCCTTCTGATTTCCCTTTTTTTCCCTTATTTTTTGGCCTCATGCTGGTCATCCTCCTTTTTCTGTCAGTTCTCTGTTTATCTGATGAGAAAGTTGTTGAATGGGAAAAAGACAAAATCTTCATCTCACATGACGTAAAAGTAAGTAGTGGGATTTTGATAGCCCTCCAGGGCATCATTAGCCATGAAGGGAGAGTCTGAAGCTCTCTTACCGCGTCGGAGCCCAGAAGGAAAGACAGTCACTACTTCTTGCATCTCTTTTTGGCTGACACATGACATTGGTACTGAGTGGTTAAGACAGAAACGCTTTTTGTGACCAGAGACACAAACCAAAGCATTTTGAGAACTTTAAGCCGAAAGAGCAAACTGATGGTGAACCAGGAGCACCCCCAGAGGGACACAGCAGCTCTGCAGGTGAGTACAGGATCTTCTGTGTTGGGCAGCCAAATTCTACCTGGGTCTTTACAGGTCATGTCTGGACCTCAGAAATTTCAATGTATAGTCATTCCAGGACTCTTTTATGCAGCAGACTAATGACCCGTGAAATTTCAGTTTAAAATGCCATTGGAGAGTTACAGTAAACATTTTAAACTGAAAATAAATTTCCATCCTGTTTTAACTCTCCCAACCCATAATGTAGAAAGCATTTCACATAAAAAGACTCTCAATCTACACTTCTCATTTTAACTTTACTCATATAATCTATAAATGCTTTTATATAAAAACACTGTAAAATGCATGCCTCTGCTTCTTCGCTGTATTGGTTTTTCAGAGTGGTATGAATTTCCAAGCCTAAGCTTCTGGAGGGTAAATCTCATATGAAAATGTTGATGCTATCCTAACTATTGTGCTTTGACCAACACTGCAGCAACAGAGAGCACCAATAAAGTACTGCAGTGCTGTATAATTATCCTATTAATTGGAACATTACTTACGGAAAGGGTTGCCTTCACAGCATGCACCTACTTTCTGGAATGCTCGCAGAGCTCAGGACACAGCAGGCAGGCAGCATAAAAGTTCAGTTAAAGGAACAGTAAAAAAGCCATCCATGTAAGTGCAAGTTAATGAACTGGGTCCTCCTAGCAGGAAGACTTGAATGTGAGCAAGCATTTTCAGATTTAAAGAGATATGACCTGAAAAGCCTGTCAAACCTCGCATGTGATGCATCATTTATGATGATGATGGTGGGGCCCTTTGATTTTCAGATAAAGAAAAATCCACCTCAACTATTCTGTTAAAATATATTGTGTTTTACCTTATAAACTACATTTCAACAAAGATTCATTTTGGAAACCAGGGGGTAAGAAAGAAAACAACACTTCTGAATGCGAAGGGCACCACTTCACATTTAAATTAACTGCTTAAATATTGCTGTACATACTAAATACTGTGCATGGAAGTTGCATGGAGTCTGTCTTTGACAAAAGTTCTCCAGACACCATGAAAAGGAACTGCCAATGCTCTCTCTGTTCTCCTAAAAAAGACGTTAGTGCCAAGTATTCAACAAAGTGTTTCATATTTGCAATATCCCCATAAAATCCTTTCAGCTAACAGAAGGGAGATTATTATGTCTGCCCCTCTGCTTTTGCAGCATCCAACTGATTTCTTAAAAAAGTCAATGGGAAAAAAACAAGCAAAAAGCATACAGGACCAAGACTTACAACTTTGATTTTCCCAAGGTTAATGTATCATTACTATATATGAAATATAGCACAATAACTAGATCAATATTTACACTTATAACTTCAGTGCTAAGTTCATAAAATTCTACGTGGTTTATTCAGCATGGGTACACAACACTGGGTTTTTAAAGAGTTCTGGAACAGTCAATAATGTAGCAGAACATCTCATAAAATCCTTTTCATAATTTACTCCCTAAAATAACTGATACTTGCAGCATTTTGGATGGATCACCTATCATGCTTAGGACTTTCCAGCATAGCTCAATGCAAATAGCAGGAAGACTTTTTTGCCATTATCACTGAGTTGCCATGAATGAGGCTGGTCACTGCAGGCTCTTTTGATGTGTCATTCAAGATGCTACAGCTTGCACTCAGTTCTTGAAAACTGAAGCCTGTTGTTTTCTTGGCAATTGTATGGTATGATAGCAACCTGGATCCCAGTTCACCTGCAGTGAAATGTCAAAGCATTTTATGTTACTTACTCATTGCAACACAGAACACTCCAGTGCCTGATTTCCTCTGCAGATCTAGTCATTCCTCTTTTCCTCAGAAAATATTGAAAATCAACACTGGAATCTTTTCTTTCAGTGTTTTCTCTGCTCCTTTGTGATTTTTAAAAAGTGAAATACATCCTATCCAAATGTCTGAGTACCTGACTGAGACCTGCTTTCATCGCTTTATGTGATCTGACCCCTAATGCTTGGCAGCTCACAATTAATTTTGGCTGAGTCTGCCATGGTTCCACCCCACCAAATCACTACCAGCTCAAAGCAAAGCAGTACTTTGTGATCCAGACAGCATCAAGATGCAGGCAGGTTGCAGGCACTGCCAATTTTTGGGTCCCTTGTGGGCATTTGATAAAAGGTACAGCGCTCATGGGAAGCAGACAACTGGACAGAAAGGATGTCTAACAACCCAACTTCATATCAAAACTCAAATATTGTTTGGGTTTTTTTCCTCTGATAGAATAGCTGTATGAACTTCAGCATTCTGGGTCAAGTTCATTTCAGACAGGCAATGGAGATATTACTCATGCAGTTTCAAACACAGGTGGCATTTCCTTGGCCCTCTGCCAAGCATAAAACTATTACTTGTTGACCCTAGATTAGTATAAGCAGTTACCAGCCTTCTTCTGAAAACCAACTGTGATTCTGTAGTGTTTGGGAATTGCATTTTGGATCTCCATACCATAGGGGTTTTTTTGGTTTTTTTACAACTAATCTGCCTCAAAAATCTGACTCAAAATGGAGTTTTTCTGTTTCCATTTAGCAAAAGAAATTCCAAAAAACTTAATGAAAGTCAATTTAAGCTACCTCTGATGCAAGGGAAGCACAGACATTTAAGTGTGCACATAAGTTAGACTTGTGTTCCCATAACATGGATCACACCAACTTACATGTGGCTCATGTGTGTATCAAAGTGCTAGAAGGTCACATTTCAAATGAAAACAACTACGATGAAAGAATTGGCTTTTATCTTATAGTACTGCTGTCCAGTTGTAACAGAGATGACCCAAACTCATAGCAGCCTGGATCCCTATCATGGATTCATCTATATTCTGGCAATGAGCCTCTTGCTGCCATCTTCTCCTGTTTCTTTTCTTAATCCTTGTCAATGACAATGACATTTTCTGGCTGCAGTAATCGTAGTCCCTCTTCTCATTTCTGTCATAAAGTCATGGAAGAAAGTATTAGTTACAAGAGTGAAGTATGAGTTACTGAAACGTATCAATTTATATGTCTTTATTCTCTTTTACGATTTCTGGAAGCTTTTTCGGTTCTAGTTTTGCTTCTGAGGCCAAATATATCAAAAGTTGCTTCTGTTACCAAATGTGAGAATACACAGATGGCATCCATTTAACTGAGAAAATTTTTACTACTGGTTATGAGCATTTCATGCTGTCAATCCAACATTTTCCTGAAGTAATATGGTTTATGCTGGGCTGGGCACTAAACAAACAACAGATTACTTCATTTTAATTTTTTTTAAACTCTTCCTTAAAGTAAATAGGTGTTTGGCCAAATCCTTACAGCTCTGCTTTTATGAATTAATTTCACTCCAGCTGCTACAGTATAAAGAGAACACTGTTAGACCCTTGATGTTTGGTTTATTATTTCAGTTGAAGAGCTTTTGAAATGCCCAGTAAATTTGATTTTGGTAATTGCAAATACAGCATCTATATCATAGCCATATGGACAGCACATCATACTTTTTCTTGATGGAAAAAAAAGAGCAACCTGCAGCCTCATCAAATATAAAAACCTCATGAAGAAATAAGAATCACACCTCTGTACATGTGTTTTTTGGCATCTTTGGCCTGGAATGTATTGATGGATATGATCTAAACCAACATAAAATTATTCCTAAGAAATGCTGAATCTTATCCTTCAAAGAGTCTTATGGTGTACCTATGGAAGATGGCTGAATTTTGCAATGATTATCTAAGCTCAAGCTATATGAAAAATAATAGGACGATGCCATTACAAATCTAGTTGTGATAGGGCTACAGAAGGTTACTCAGACCCTTCTACATTAGCTCCTTCTACAGGAGCTAATTCTCAATGCTGAGGCCAAGAGGTAAGCACATACAGATCCATGCCATGTAGCTCTTGTCCCTGCAGCTGGTTTCATCTCATGTGGTGCCTATGGAGACCAATGAAAAATGTTTATTTTCATGTGTTTTTTTCCCCAAAATGTCCAAAGTAACATATAACCTGTGCTGCAGCTTGTCAGAGTGGTGGCTTTTTAAAGTGAAGCTGCATGTGTGCATGGAATATCTAAGGATATAAAACCTGCTGGGATAGCATGGAAAAATTTTGTAGGATGGAAGGATGGTGCAGTCTCATCCATGCTGTTTGGAATCAGACTAGTTTATTGATAAAAGCTGAGTCATGAAGGGGAGCCAGTAGCTCAGCAAAGTCCATCCCCAGTTGACCTGAACTAGGAATGCAATGCAGTTTACTGTGGTGTACAGCTCCCCACAATTAATCCTGAGACTTAGTCTCTATTTTGATGTCCAACCAGGTTGCCTGCATTTCTAACCCCATGTTTTCCCATCCCAGAAGCCCAGCATTTCAAATGCTGGGAAATGATGAGCCGAGAGTACTAACCATGAAAGCTAGGCTAAAAGTACAAGAATCTGTCAAGCTAGAAGAAAATGTCATGGAACATGTAATCTTTGACTTTGAAGCACAGAGAGCCTTCAAAGTGCTTTGCTGGGGCACTTGCAGGACATGATTCTAAAGAAACTGATTTAATAGAGGAGACTCTTGTATGTGGTCTGAGACAAAAGAGATATTGCTGCTTTCTCAGGACAGAGGAAAGGAGTAAGGGAGAAAACCAGGATTGGAGATCAACCTTGTATACTAACCTTGGGCAGATCTTCCTGGGACTTCAGGCTCCTATGGGAACATTATGTTTTCCCCCTGCCACATGCAGTGACTCATGTTAGGAGAGAGAAGCAAACTTCTCATGCAGGACATGCAGCCAGTTCCAGACCAGCAAAGGCAATTCCCAGTGAGCAGAGAGCTTCCCGGATCTTGCCAATGAGCAGCATGACAGATGCCAGCAGTCATTCAGAATATCTAGCCAGAACTCTTATTATTGATCTCAAATGTCCTCTCCTGTTCCCAGCAAGACACTGGAAATAGCATAAGGCTCTCCACTCACTTGGCAGTGCAGCCAACAGACACAGCAGGGAAGTGCACAGAACTTATCTCATGGCAGAGACAGATGGGCTCTTCCTGCTCTTTACCTCTCTTCCCATCATGTGTGCTTACTTGAACATACTTCTTGACCAAACCACATTTTAGGGATATTGCATGGGTACACAGTTGATAGGACTGATACCAATGACATACCATCTCCTCAGTGCTCTCAGTCTTGGGAGTTGCTACATGATCCTCTCTAGATCTTCTCTCTAAGCAGATCTTGGGGCACGGTTTGAAGAGGGACCCTGTCAGCTGAATGTTCTCACACAAAACCATGAAGTTTGAGTGTAAGTTGCACATATAGCAAGAACCCTGGTCTAGATAACCATGCTAGGTTTTTAGCATCCAGACGACAGGTGATGTAGACCTGGGCCTGTCTTTCAAGGTCTTTCAGCATGAAGCTGGTTACTGAAGATACGCTCACTGAAGGAAGTGGAGAACTAGTTATAGTCTTCTGAGGGACTGTAGGTGTCAAGTAGGGCTGCCTGCCTTAGTGGGATGGACTATACCCCACAGCCATGGAGATCACACTTCCTATGTCTGAGAGAATTACATGGGAAAGACCTTCTACTCAATCTCCTGTTAAATCATCAGATATTTAGGTTCCAGAATATCTTGGATGTCTTATACTGATCAGGACTATTGTAAGCTGTAAAGCTGAAGACCATAGTGAACAGTATTGTCCAACAGTAGACCCCTCCTTTATTGCCACTGGAAATTATTCTCTTGATGTCTGCCATGTAGCCTCTACTATTATAACAAGAATGAAAATAAAGGGTTGGTTATTGGTTTGCTTGCCTCACTGCTACTTTGAGGCACTTTTCTTGTGCTTAGTACCCATCTCTGAATCCTGTCCTCACTCCCCTGGGTGTGATTTACAAATTCACTCTGTGGCCCTTGGAGACACTCTGAATAGTTTAAAAATTAGCACTCAGTGTAAAGATGGGAGGGTTGCCAGCTAGTCAAGCAGTGCTAAAAATCACCACTTTTTTTTCCCACCTGGCTCAATATCTCACTTCCAAAAGCAAATTACACTCTACAATTTCCAATGCTTTTCCCATTCCTGCCTTAGTGTCTTATACTCTTCACTGAATTATGGTTTTATTTGTGCAGAGTCCTGTCCTGCTTCAATGACATACAGCCCTTAGCTCTCTGGTTTTACTTCTCCAGTTTCTTTAGGAACTAAATGAATTAAGAGATGGGTAGACGGAAAGGAGGAGAAGGAAATGAGGAGATGATGGGACACTGAGGAGGAAGATCAGGGGAAGGAGAAAGTCAGATTAGTAGCCAGTGGCCAGAAATCAGCTGTATTTGAGCTCAGTGTACTTCACTGTGTGTAATTCACTGTACTTTGGGCTGCTTCACTGCTGTCAGGGGATGTGAAATAATAAGGTCCTGATATGCCTCTGCTTGGCATTTTGTTGCTTTTGCTTTGCTTCCTCATACTCCAAGTTGGTTTAATCTCTGAAAAGGCTTCCAGGTGGTCTAGTGGTCACTGCAAACAGAGAGAAGATGAGTAGGAGGCCATTCAAGCCCATACAGAGCATATATTAAATCACTGCTTCCTCTAATGCAAGGCTTATTGCTGTGGGCATGCTTTCCATTTATGCATCCCTCCCTTGGGCCACATAAAATTCTTCATATTGTGGTTGACATTTGGGCATTTAAATTACAGCTCTCTATCTTGCCTTCCAGACTGCAGTGACTTCCTTGGCTTTAGAATATTTGCTGTCCAGATGGTTGCTGTCAAATAAGAAACAGGTGGCATCGCTGATGTGTGATTTTGCTTATAAATTCCTTCAGAAAACAGAGTAAAATTTTGAAATGTTCTTAAGCTTGATGGTCCCCGTTATTAAAAGGCAGACCTTAGGGACTTGTGAAAAGAGATGCTTGAGAAAATCTCTCTGCAACTTGAAGACAACTATTAATTGGTCTTGCATCTTCTTTCCCCAAAGACCTGATACTGCCTTTATGGACTTGACTCACACCTCAACCAATTTCTTCTTCTTTCTGCAAATTCTGTATTAGTTTCTGGAGCGAGCTCTCTACAGTGAATGTGACGACAGTAGCAGAGACGGCAGAGGTGAAGCTGGGGGAGGAAGGTCATGAAAGCCCCAGGAGAGGTGATGGGTCCACTATGTTCATTTAGAGCTCTCTGCAACATTCCGTCCACTAGATGGTACTCAGGCAACACATTTGTCGTCACCGGCCTTCCTAGCAATGTTAATCGTATTAATAGTGTCCCTGCATAGAGAAGTAAACAGCTGTTAGGCTTTTTAGGGTTCAAGGAACTTCTGATGAAGACTGTTAAATATTCAAGGTGAAATACCCAAAATTTTGCAAAGAAAACAGGTGGCTGAGCAAGCTTAACTTGCTTACGCTTCTGTTACAACAACCTTCATTTGCACCTATCATGTTCATTTTTATATTTTTATTTGTCCTCTAGAGTCATATATAATGTAGAATATTGTTACAGAAAAGAAATGGTAAGAATTAAGTTAAAATTAGATGCTATCACTATCTTTTCCCAAGGGTTAGCATTTAACAAAAAATTAATTCATTTGCCTGCCCTTATCAACATGTACACCATTTGCTGCAATATATGGCATCCAAAGCAAAGCAAAAATAACCTTTAGAGCTCATATAGTTTAATCTGGTGGTTCATTGGTGTCACTGGTGGCCAGCAGCCCAGCAAATGATAGTGCTAATTCACTTCACAATATTCAGATGTCTTTATTTCTTTATTACATTGATGATTTTAATACTTGGACCTTTCTACCTTTTGGACTTGTTTCAAGAGAAGGGGCGAGTGAGAATATAAAGAGATGACTACATCTACATATTCACAGTGGTATCATGATTCTTATGTCCTAGACTGCGTGTAGCACCTTATTCCATGGGCAGCATTAAAATCATGTTCAATTTGAGTTGTAAGATCATATGAGTGAGGTAGGATACATTTATTTTTCCATTTCTGCTCCAAGACAAACAGAACTACAAAAAGGTTTGTACAACTTGTCAGCCAAAAATGCTGTACAGCAATAAAGGAGCAGGACTTTCAGGCTGTCCTGGAGGCTCTGACAGCTCACGTAGTGAGCACAAAGCTGTTGGAAAGGGAAAAAAAGATTAAATGAAGACCTAGCTATTAGGGCATGCTGGTATCTCTCCTGGACTTTTAAATGCAAGAATCACTGACTTTTTTTTTCCATTTCTGTTGCTAGACTGTCTCCAACAATTAGCCTCTTTTCTCTGTGTGTGACTGGAGGATTTAAAGCATTTTATGTACTTCCTTCTCACATTCTATGACTGTAAGACTTCCTTGAACTCTAAAAAAAAACATTAGAAGAAACAAAAGGGAAATGATGATGCACCTAAAGATAATGTACCTGTAGAATTATCTATTTCTTGTAACTCTAGAAGCTTATACTGGGTATTAGTGTTACAATAATGTATGACATTCTTCAAGAAGCTTCATGTTGACAGCAGTAATCTCCGGTCAAAGGGTATTTTTAATGAAGAAAAATGGGATTGCCATAGATCTTGTTCATTTAATGCACATATTTCAGAATTCTATTAAAAAAGGTTACCTGAGGGAAGACAGTTTGAGTTAGTTCCACCAGCATTAAAGCAAGATTAATTTTTCCTTTTGTACCTTTTTTCAGAACTAGTACCATTTTCAAGCATCTAAAGAGCTTTTCTGCCTGCTAACAACTATTTACTTTCTAATGAACCTATGGCTGGCAGAAAGTTCAGCTTGTCTCTCCTTCCACTAATACCACCATTGTATGTGTCATGTTAAAACCAGTATTGTGTATCAGTCACAAGCTGACTCCTTTGTGCCTTTGTAAAGTATCGATTTAGTCAGCATTATCTACTGGAGAGACAATGCTGCTGGTAAACGTCAACACGAAATCCTGTAGCATTATAAGCCCTAAAACCACTGGTTCAGCCAGGAGCTCCAGAGCCTGGGAGGTGGCCAGGCTGCAGCCAGAGAGCCGTCTGCCCATCAGCAGCTGATGGCTGTGGGGTGGGAGGGAGTGGGATGGCAGCCAGGGCAGAGCCAGCAATGGGAGGCAGCCAGGACACAGGGATGGCTAGGAGATTGGGTAGAATCTACATTCTGGCTGCTGGTTGGGCTGCTTGGCTGGGAAAAAAAAAGCCAGAACCAACTGTGCCACCCAGATCTGCCTACCAACCTGCCTGCAACTTGACTCTGCTGATATTTGACCAGACGGACACATTCCCAGAGTCTGTTTTGATTTTTGCTTGATCAGGCTTTTCCAATAGTAAACTGATTTCTCTGCACTGTAAAAACAAAGCCAAAACTAAATCCCATGGTTTGAGCAGAATGTCGCAGCTCAGTGGCTGGATCCCAAGCTCCACAAGGAGCCTGTGGCTTCTTATACCTGTAGATGCAAGGTAGCTCCCTGTCAACCCCTGGGTAGACATTAAAAGGCCAGGTTAGACCAACTCAGTCTCACCTGTCATGTTTTCCTTTATGGGTGGTGGTCAGCAGAAACACCCAACCCCCACTGCATTAGAGAGGAGGAGGGCAGCAGCTCTGTGGGGGTTCAGTGTCTTTGGATGAAATTGTTCCTTTGTTAGTCCAAAATAGCTCAAATTGGGCAACTTTCCAAGCATGCAGTGAAAGAGGTCTGTTTGAGACAGTGCTTAGAGAAGGCTAAGGATGGAGAGCTGAAAAAGAGGTGCCTGACTGGCTGGGTTCCTACCAGGGTGATTAATGTAATGTTACTGGGATTTTACTGCAATATTAATGAAGTGCTAGGGTGCCTGGAGCACTGGAAAAACATCTCTGGAAAATTATTGCTAAAAATCTGAATTGGTGTATTGGATAACCTTCCATACTTTTCTTTTTGCACCCCTTGCCCATAGAGTCCTTATCATGCCAGAGGAAGGTTATAAATAATAACGAGCAAGATGATTGATGCTGGTGCTGTTCCTGCCACCTCCCCAGGGAGTGGTGGCACCAATGCCAGTGGGCTCTTGGTGCCATTAGCCTACAGGGGCTATGAGGGGGTGTGCAACTGCACCCGTCGAGACCCTCTGGACTCCATGGCAGGGAGATTCTGCCTAAGGATTCCTGCTTTGCAGAATAGTTCTGGGATCTCTCAGGGAATAGCCTGGGCTGCTTTGGGGCTATTGTTCGCATCGATGAAGCTTGCATCTAGAATGATCAGTATGAAATGTCTCTACTTTTCCCCCAACCCCCTAAGCTGTTATCATCTTTTTAATTGGCTTTGTCATGCCTTTTTTTTTTTCCTGTTCACTTCTCATCTTTTAAATCCTCAGCTCTCGTGATCGTTATTTTGATCGTCTCATCTTTTCTGATGCTAGCAACTGGGTTGTTTGGAGAGAAAAGGAATTTTTGTTGCTTTTTTTGTCAGTTTATTTTTTTAGGGCTTTTTTTTTTTTAATTGTTTTTAACTGCTGTGCTTTAAAGCAGCCTTGCCAGTCTAAAGCTTCCAGTTGCTAAGCGACTTTTCCCCTCCACCCTTTCCGCAGCCCGGTTGCCATAGTGCTGCCAGCCTGGGCTATCAAGTAGCAGAGAGCAGTCATTACTCACCCGAGAGAGAGAAAAAAAACCCCAAACCACCAAAAAAACCTCACCAAAAACCAGGGCTGCACAGGCAAATAAGCATTTTCTTTAATTTATTTTGCCAGCCAGCGAGAGGATCCCCTGTGCACATCACAGTCGCGGCTGCCGGCTTGTGTTATTTTCTTGCAGAAGTTTTTTTGGTTGGGTTTCTGCATTAAAACAGGATGGACTGCAGTGCTGAGTCATGGACACCTGTGACGTTGCTCATGGCAGCAACAGATATTTGAGGATATACTTTCTAAGAAGCTGCCTTTTCTGCCTAGGTACCTGGTATTGCACCCCTGGTGACTATAATTCATCCAGTGCCAGCAGGTGCTCAGCAGCTCTGCAGTTCCCAGCATCTTTCCTTAGAAACCAATTGATATGATTAGAGCTTTTTCTCTTGAGTATTTTTTAGTAACAACAGTATCATACGTACATAAAACATGTGGTGTGCTACCATCAAAGACTAAAGGAACACACACTGGTCAAAAATTGGCTTTGCTTTACAAATCCACTCAAAAAAAATGTGCATGAAGATAAAACCCAGAGAAACAGTCTTTTATTTTAAAGAAAAATCATGTCCCCCCGTGGCTTAGGTGAGACAAATGTTAATCTCAGCTATAAAACGTAACAAACAAGAAGGAAATACAGAGAGATTCTAGAGACATTCAAAGCCTGCCTGGACATGTTCTTGTGTGATCTGATCTAGGTGTTCCTGCTCTGGCAGGGGTATTGAACTAGATGATCTTTGAGGTCCCTTCCAATCCCTGATATTCTGTGATTTCTGCTCTAAAATGGCGACCTTTCTTGTCATCAGTCAGCTGCTCAGTTTTAACAGCTGGGTGCTATAGGGTGACATGGGGGGGCAGAAATACAGTGCTGGAGTCTCTAATCAGCCACACTACCCATCATAACCAGTAAAAAAAAAAGAAAAAAACACTTGACCTATTTGACTTTTGCATTAAAATGTGTAGGCTTTAAAACACTTGCTTATAAAGAATTTTTGTAAGAATATCAATCTCATAAATTAAATTCAAGCTGATAGTTCAGGGGGGAGAGAGGCTTTGCCACCAGTAAATGCTATGAGCAGTAGCTGAGTGTTGCATAGAAGACTTTCAGTTGTTCTGTGACTTTAGCTTCCATTAATCATTGCAAAAGCCTCCAGCTCGGGTTGTCAGCATAAAGCCTCTCCTAACATCCAGGGAACTTTCTTCCCACGTTCTGCAGTCGGTGAGATATTGTGATAATAAATGCAGTGAGGAGCCAGACTCCGTGTCCTTACATGCCCTCCCATTTATCCAATCCAGCATCTGCCTGTTTGAACGACCGCATCAGATACAGGCAGCGTGCCAGCCATTAAAACGTTACACCTACCGCCACAGAGCTGAATTGTACATTTTGTTTTTACCTTGTCCTTGAAAAGGACTCACTCCTGGACTAAGAGGAGCGTGCTTAATGGCTCCTTGTCTGAAATTCCCTATTTGCCCAGCTATCTGTTGCCTGATTTAGTAGTTTGTATTCTCTTCAAAATACCCTTGGGAACATTAAATAGAATTGTGCAAGAAAAATAGCTTAAGGAAGAACCTTTGCCAACTGTATGGAAAACTGTTTTCAAAAGTCAAACGTGAGAAAAGGAAAAAAAAAAAAAATTAAAATTACCTTTTTTTTGTTTTAATCGGGGTGTTTTTGTTCTTTTTAGGATCAGACCTGAGGTAACATCAGCTGGGTGTCTGCGTGCTGTGGTCTGTATCCAAACTCACAGAGGTTTCAATAAATTTGTATTTTCATATTGCAATAAAAACTCCCAAAACTGATTCTCAGATTTACTATATGTTGTGCCAAAGGAATTCAGGACTTGAGAAAGGCTATTTTCAATAAACTAGGAATTGATGGTCTACAGAACAGACCTTTTTATCCTTGAAATATTGATTTAAGGAAAAATATTGACAGATTTATTATGTGCAGACCCTTGCCTAACCACAGAATTAGGTGAAGATCTTTATTCTCAATCAGATTGCTTTAGCTCTACGCTTTATTTCATACAGAAATTACCGGAATAAAGGTAAAATATCCAAATCAGAAATATCATTGCCTGTTTTTCCTGATGTTTGAAATGGTAGTAGAGAAAATTGAACATTAACTTAGTAGGACCAAGGCATCTCTATTTGCATGGTTTTGACATCTGAATTGGGCAATAACTTCTTCATGCCGAAATTATGCAATGGTTGTTAGTCAGTCTTTCATTTCCTCAAGCATTTGTGCACAGATTACATCCGCATATTATATTTTATTACGACTCATTAAAATGCTAATCGACAAAAGCAGTTCCAGGAGAGATCTACATCATTAAATGGGTCTCCATTTTGGTACCTTACTCATAGCCAACAAAGCACATCAACTGAAATGCACATCTACAGCCTTCTCGTTGAGTTTGTGAACAATGTTCACTTTGTGTAATGTCAATCTTGCTGTACCTGTTTTCTGCAAGTCCTCTCCTTCTGATTTCTTTCTGGTTTACTAACTTTCTCTACCAACACCCACAATCATTTCTTAAGGTCAAATCACTGTATCATGATTCAGACATTTCCATGAGAGTCTCCTCCTCTGCAGTTCGAGTCCTATACTTTTCACCTGCATACTGCAGTCCCCAAAATTTTTTTCTCTGATCACAGAAAAACTTTGATCATTGGTTTTCCTCTGTCAGTTCCAGATCTGCTTGTTTGCTCTTGTATTTTTCCTTCCCATCCAACTGTCCTCTCCAATCCCATCCCATGCAGTTTATTCTGTTCACTACAAAGTGCCTTCATCCTGTTTTTTTACCAGGAAATGCTTTCACCATCCATACATTCCAAATGCTGAGATATAAACTGACCAAATAGTATACTGTCTTTACAGTTAACAGACAGGACACATACTTTTTTTCCCTTAAAACTTTGAGCTAATGAAAACTGCATCAGCAGAATTCCACTTTACTGAATCACAGTTACTCTGGTATTAGGATTAGATGCTGGGATGTTATTACTTCTGACCAGATGCCTGCTTACTCTTTTTCTCCATTTTCTATCATGGATCATACTTTGATTTTAGATTGATGACTTTCTTTGGCACCCAGACTATTTCTTAAAAAAATGTTCTGAAAGACTACTTTCCTCTGGTAAATTAAAATTTCTCAGTCTTGTATTAAAACATTTGCATTAAAATCCAGAATTTGTATCCAAACATCCAACAGTACTTTCCTTTGCTTGCAGTCTACCTCTTTCAAAGACACCATCATACTGGCAGGAGGAGTCATTCTTAGCCTTCATATCTGCCAAAGCAATTATATCCCCTTTCCTTGGACTTTGTATCTACTTAGTTCTTTTGTAACTGGCCTATTTGCTTGTGTCCCTACAGCCCAGGGCTCCAGGGCTGGATTTGTGGACTTCTCTCTGTTTTAATTTGGACATCAAGTTATATGAACTTAGGTCATGGCTTTAGGAAGCCCCAAGTTTATCTGACCATGGTCAGTGAAAGTAAACAAAGACGACTGGCAGAAATGAGAAAGTTGGCCTGAGTAAAAGAATTACAGAGCTGTAAATGGGATTAGCTCAATCTGGAACTACCATGACTTAGTTTAGATAGTTGGGACTGAAGAAGGCTGAGGCATTTTGGCTGCTTTCAAAATATATATATGTTAATCATCTGCTCTCATTGGCTCCCATTCCAGTTGGCTTACTTGAGTTTTTTTAATGTAGGGTGCCTATTTGTTGGGCACCTAGTTTAATTCTATTTTTGTGCTACTATGAGGCATTTTATCAAGTACATAAATCATGCTGAGTACTGCAGTATTTTGAGTATGTGTATGAGCATGTAATCCTAACACATAGCCTCAAAGAAAAAACCTTTGTCAGAATTATAGATCCTTAGATATTCATTATTCACCATTGTTTGGATTTCTGTCCAAAACATTTTATTATCCTTTTAGTCTGATAGCAGTTTTCTAGGCCATTGTGCAAGCTTTAGTGTTACTTAGCAGTTAATTTCACCCGAAGATGGAATAACAGACTTCTTTGTCTGCCCAAATTCACAATGTTTGCTATTTGATCTAATCAAAGAAAAATAAACACCATTCATTTTTATCCTACTTTTCCTTCCTTACACTATGATCTAAAGGCTAATACAGTCTAGTGGAAAGTGAAAAAAACACCACATGTAGAACAGGTTGAATTCCAGTCTGAAACAACTTGAGACAGAAAACATTAATATCCATTAAGAGTAAATAGAAGAACTCTCACATGTTCTGTGGCAGTGTTGAAGGTCTGACTGGCATCCATGCATGCTCAAATGTTAATGTGCTGGAGACCTTCAGAAATGAACAGACAGATAAAACCTAGCATCCATTTTTTCCTTCTTGTAATTTTTTAATTTTTATTTTATGTAAGTTTTCCTTATATGGAATGGCTTTCTTGAGTAACAAATGTGTAATAAGGTTCCTCTTAAAATGATGATAAATTTAGGTAAGCAGTTTTCTCAGGGCATTACAGGATGAACTTGCTATTCCCTTTCCAGAAAAGTGATTACTTAGAGACATCAAGATCTGTTTCCAGTGCCCTACTTCCATGCCTTTCAATTGACACACTTAAACAGAATTCTAATTCTTTATTTCCTCTGCAGAGAAGACAATGTAATAGCCTGTGGCTTCCAAGACAAATGTGGTTTTGTTGCTGTTTTCATGTTTTCGTCTCGTGTTTCATTCTTTTCACTTTTTTTATAGCTTAATTCCCTATTCTCTTGTAGATATGAATTTCAGATTTTAGCCAGAGGCACAAAGTACTTCTCAGAGAGCCTCCTGAAACTTCTCAGCCCATTGCATGAAATCCACGTGAATGTTTCTGTCTCACAGGACTCCTAGAATAGATAAAAGCCTGCAAGGTCATCTAGAAATTAAAAAAAAATATAAAATTTTAATTAAAAAATTAAGTCAAGTTGACTACAACTTAGCCTGCCTTTTTACCATAAATGAGAAAGAGGAAAGATCATCCACTTATCTCAGGATCAAGGCCTCAGTCCAGCTTTCACTGAAGACAGGGGAATATTTTCCCTGGGCTTGAGTCAGAACTACATGAGTCTCCAGTTCTCTTTTACAGAACTCCATGTCCAAGTGCTTACATGTGTTGAGGCTAAAGCCATATACTAGATCTCTGTTTGCTTCCAAGACTAAGCAACTGCCTGGCAATGGTTTGCACTTACACATTTCTTCAAGGCTTTTTATTACTTTATCAGAGCTTTAAGATTACAGATTATATTTTTCAAGATGCACCATATGCACCATGAGATCTTACTTTCATTAGAAGTCATTTGGCTGTTCCTCATACATTGATGCAGAAGGAAAAAAACTTACTGAGTCTTTGAGTTACAATTTTAAGATAGGATTATTCCCCTTTTTCTGTTCAGTGTTTCTGTGGACCTGCTCTTGTCACCTAATACCACTCCATTAGGGTGAGATGAGCCTCAAATTTAATCAAGTCTTTTAGGATCTCTCTTATTCTGTGAGATCCACAAGGTCTGCCAATCAGTAGTTATTTATTATTAATGAAGGAAACAGAACTAAAATGTATTACTGTTATTAAATAAGATGGATCTTCATTATTTACTTGCCTGTAAACGAGGCCTTTCATAAATAGATCATCTGCTTTTCATATCCCTGAACACAGTGTCTCTAGGCAATGATACACAGAGGCAACCAAGCTACTCATTCTACATTAGATTTTGCTAGAAGTTCAGGAACTTCTGTGTCAGCAAGGAGCCTTCTGTCTATCTGGACATAGACAATATGGAGTATACACAGAAGCAGTCCAAAACATATTTTAATACCACTGTTCCCCTCCCCTTGCCCTGGAAAACCCTATAATTAGCCTTGTTTGCTGCTTAACAGCACCTTTGTTCTTATCTGACCACCACCATTTCCTCATTGTGTTCATTTCAGGAGCCCTGAAGTTGCAGATGACAAGGTGCTGGGAAAGGTGCATGTAAATCCTCCATCTGCAGTAAGGTCTATATAAGGGTTCTGGGTAGTGACTGAAAACATCTTTGAGCAAAAATCCCAAGGTTCAGATGACAGAAATCCCAGGGAGGAGATTTCTGTTTGGTTGCTTTGGGAAAAATTCATACCCTCTCATTTTAGCTACTTAACTGACATGCTTGAACGTGAATACAGATTCTTAACATTTCCTGTAATTTTATCTCTAGAAAGGAATTCGTATCTCAACAGGGCAAAATAGACACCTCTAGAGGGCTGTCTCCTTCCACATTCCCCACAGGGACCATGGGTGATTAAGGTTTCAGTGGAGGTGCCTCGTTTAGATGCCTTCAACTAGCTGGTGTAAACTTTTCTGAGTTTGGTATATGCAAGAAATTACTTAGACATGTAACTAGAATTTTCAGGAGATATGGAACAAGCTTCTGGTTTCCTTCAATACAACAAAATTTTAAACAGAGAGAACAATCAAGCTTCCTTCAGTCACTCCCTATCATAGAATCATAGAGTTGGAAAGGAGAGAGCAACATATCATTGCTCCACACCAGAGAAAATTAGTCTGGCACTGTCTAGTTAAAAGATTGCCATTTGCTCTGTAGGTCTTGTACAACAACTGCAACATTGCATATTCAGCAGAGCAGAAAAATATGGGGAGAACGTGCCTGTGGATAAGGATATGGGAATTGTTTACCTACTTGTGTAAACACAGCTACATGTGCCATGACTGCCTCTTGCTCCTGTGGGAAAAGTGGGTCACCACTTGTGCTCAGGGTACTCAGTGGTTCAGAAACAAAACCCAAACAGAGGATTTTTTTTCATGTCAAGGTCCCTTCTAACCCAAACATTCTATGTCAGGGGATATTAGATAAGGCAATATGTAATGTAGTGTCTAATGTAGAATTATTAAATATTCTCCACCTTCTCAATTTTTTTGTCATCAATTTAGTGATTCCTAACAGTCTGAAATCCCTCTGACAGAAATTTCCTTATGTCCCCACCCTGGATTCCAGTTTGCCAAGAGATATAAATCTTTTCAAAAGAGCAGCTCTCCTGCCTCCCTGAATCTATTTCTGCGATTCTATAGTTATAAAAATAAACACATAGATTAGGAAGGATTGAATTTGGATGTCCTTCACTTTAAGAAGGCAATGTTTTAGCTCTCACAATGCCCAGGACTTCCAGAACTCTCCCAGCAATCATGAATCTGTTCAAATTACTTTAAATATAGCTATTTAACCTTTGAAGACCTTGTACTAAGAATTGACAAACTACTTCCAGCAGCAAATTAGGTGTGTTTTCAGCTCTTTAGGGGCCTTTGTTTCAGAGGTTATTAAATGTTAAATGCAAGATATACACTTATTTAGAAACAATATTCTAAGTAGCTTCTATGACTGAAGTATAAGTAGGATATTTCCTCTATAATATTTTTGAAATTGTATGAACTTTCAGTACAGAACTTTGGAAAACCCAGTGCTGCCTCTAGGGCTGCCAGCCTGTGTATTCTAGGTGAATACCCTGCTGCTAGGATTTTTCACCAGCCAGCCACAGCTTGGCCCATGCTGAGACATGGCTGAGGTCCCATCCCAGCTTTGGCAGATCCCCAGTGAGGTGTCTCCCAGGCTCTGCTCCTGGCTGAGGTGCAGAGATAAGGCATGACTGCTGAGTTCTGCCTTGACACTTCCAACCCAAGAAGCCTTTTCCACTCATTCCCCTGGCCTCAGCATGCAGCCTGCCCTCACAGGTCAATTCATAGACAATGAGATTTACTAAATTAGTGGAGACAGCTTATGAACATGGGGATGCTACTACATCCATGAGCACCAACTGACCTACAAAAAAGGTGGAGATGATCTTCAAGGTCCCTTCCAATCCAAACCATTCTATGATTCTATGACTTGGTCTTTTCACTTCACTAAAAGCATGGCCATTTCCACCTGGTCAGATGGAAACTGAAAAACAACTGTTTTGAAGATGACTTGCTCTGATACTTGCAAATTTTTACCAGATTCTGTTGCTCAAAAGTTCCAAAATAAAGTAATAAAGTATCATTAAAAGGGATCATTCTGGGGAGTAGATGTGCTGAGTACTGTGGGCTCGCTCACTCCCTCACTCACTCACTCACTCACTCACTCACCCAGCCACAGATGGGAAAATACGGTAGCAAAAGTAGCATCAGTAGAAAAGCAAGGGGAAAGGGACAACACAAGAATACTTCATCTGATAAATGCTATTTTGCATAGTATGGGCTTTTGGCAGACCCAGGACTTTGTCTCAAAATTGCTTTGGATAGGTTGATGTAGAGAATACCTGGCTGTGGCCAGCTCAAGATCTCCTTCCCATCCTATTGCTTACACAATGGGTTACTGCTAAGAGCTAGTATATTTGTTCTGGTTAGTGAGTTTGGGTTTTTCTTCCCCCAGTTGTAGACATTTGACAAAAGCACAATATTGCTTCCTTCCTGCTCTGTCCCTGACACACTTGTGTCAGAAGAACAAAATAGCAGATGACAGAAATGCAAAATGGCTACAGCAGTGCAGTAGAAGCACAGAACTTCAGAGGTACAGAAGAACAATGCAGTACTCTGAGAGAAGAGAATACATTCATTATATGGACAGTTTTATATATCTAGTCTTGTGTTCTCAAACAGTTGTTATTGATCACAGAACAGTTTAGCATACCAGCAGGAATGCTTTTCTGCATCCCACTGGGTATTACTAAAAACCCAGCAATATTTTACATTCATTGGGGTCAAGATAATTTATTTGTTACTGTAGTCCCATTGCAAAATCCAATTTTTAGCAGTACTAGTCACCATTAATGTTTCCACTGATGAATGCGTGCAAGGGTTTAATAGCTGTAAACGGCAGATCACAAAATATTGATGGACAAGTTTAAACCTCATCTTAAGTTCAATAAACCAAGGATGCCAGACACATCAAGACAATTTTACTGTCTCTTCAAAAATATTGATTGACTTTTTACAAAGTCTGTAGTTAGACCAAACTCTATATATAAACTTAAAGTTTAGAGGAAACTGCAACACAGAAGCTATCCGTCATACAACAGGATTTCTTTCTGAGGCTTAGAGTGACAGTATTTTCTCAGGGTTTATTTTCCTCCTTATTTAGGTTTTATATTAACACAGAACCAACATTTTCTTTCCACAAAAAGTGGTCTGAAATTTGGGGTCTCAATCCCGTGCATGGAATCATGTTATACCACCATGTAGAGATGCATCCTTTGGCTTAATTGTAAGTTGAGGCTCGCATGATGAGCTACTAGACTGCTGATGGCATGAACCTGTGTCCCTTGGATCTATTTCTTAGATCCAAGGGCTTAGGACTAAAGTAGAGAACTTTATATATCCTCTAGACACTGGTTGGCCCTAGTGAAATTTTCTTCCTCATCCCTCATTAACTGCCATGTTGGCCTTCTCCTTCATGTATCCCATCCTAAGTTTTGTAGCCTGCTTTTTGGGCTTCCTCTTTCTTTTTTTCCCTATGAAGAGGAGAAGACAGTTGAATCATTATTACACTATAGAACATTTCTCATCAGACATCCCTTTTTCTCCTTTCTCAAGCAGGAAATCTTCTTTGCTTCTTGCTTTGTTTAATGGATGCTCCTATGTAGCCTTTTGGTCACTGTTTTGAAGGAAGGCTACAATACGCCAGTGAAGTAACTTCTGACACACAGCCTTGTCTCTAACTGTTGGGAATTATACTATTGGTTAAAATGTTCATTACCTGAGAAAAACATTTTTATTTCTAATCCTTGCCTGAATATTAGTGCTTCTAAAAATAATTTCCTTGTTTTCAGTATCAGTTGCACGCTTCCAGTGCTGTTATTGAGAACCTCTGACACTGAAATATGGTTATGGCCTGTCTTATTAGGTCACTCTCATACTAAATTATTGAAAGTAAGCCATGCTGACATTAAAAAGTTAGAAAGTTTAACATCTGTCTCTGTTTTGTTTCTCTTATGATTCTGCTGATGTTATCAGGCAGCTTTTCTTCAACTAGTGAACAGTGTTGGTCTGTTTTAGATATAGAATAATGGAATAGTTTGGGTTGGAAAGGACCTTAAAGATCATCTAGCTCCAAGCCCCCTGCCATGGGCAGGGACACCTCCCTCTAGACCAGTTTGCTCAACGTCTCATCCAGCCTGGCCTTAAACACTTCCAGGGAGGGGACATCCACAACCTCTCTGGGCAACCTGTTCCAGTGTCTCACCACTACACATGAAGGACACTCAATTTCTTTTTTTTTATCTTTTTCACTCGTGCCCAGTGTTTTCTGCTTGACTTCACTGCCTTACTGTAGCCTTCCTTCAAAACAGAGACCAGACACACGCTGAGATTAGGATCCAAAATGGTCTTTGGCTTTCCTCAGAGAAAAACATGTCCAGAATAACATCAACTCTGAGCTAATATTATTTAACAAAAGTTGTTATGAAACAAATGTGATGACCGCAACGTTTACATATAAGTCTTTTGAATGTACTACTGTCTTACTTTCACTATTGTCTCTTCACTCAGTAGATTAAGAGGGACTGTTCAGTGCTACTGCCAACATGGCCATGAATTTAAGACAACAGTTCTTAGCACAGATGCCAAGTTAGCTGTCTGGGTATGCCCCTTCAGTGAGATCTGACAACTTCAGGGTGCCTATTCTGAAAATTTTCTATCCCTTTTGGTGATAAAACACAGGCTGTCCAGAGATGTAGGTAGATGCCTCATCCCTGGAAAGAATCAAGATCAGGTTCCATGAGGATATAAGCAACCTGATCTAAAGATGTCCCTGTTTACTGCAGGGAGGTTGGACTAGATGATCTATAAAGGTCCCTTCCAACACTAACTATTGTTAAATAACCTTGTGTACCAAACATACTGGTAGTCTGAATAGAACTCTTCCTCTTGTCAGTTTGTGAACACAAGATTGTTTTATCAAAATATCATTCAGAGATGAAAGAAAATTTTAATTTAGAAGGTTTTGCCTCCTCCAAACACCACTGGGGCTATACTAACTGTGGTAAAGGTTTGCCACTTAAATCCCTCAAACCATCTTCCATGGTCTCCTGCAGCCTTCCAGCAGAAGTTTGCTCTGAGCAAACAGCTCCTCAGATCTAGATAGAAAAATGTCCCTGTCAATGTACATTGTTTTCTGGTTCATTTCCTAGAATTTTTGACCTTGCTAGTCAAAAATGATTTGGTAATCTCTTAGACAAATGGGTCCTAACCTTTTATGGACAGCTGCTCTGTTCTGTAGCAAATTGCAAGGACTTTGCTAAATGATTGTCCTGTCTTCTGCTTGTCTTTTCAGAGTGTCAAACAACTGCTACCCATCTAAAGTAATATAATCTGTCTGTGACTATGCTAATAATCAAGTCTAGATCCTCAACAGTTTTTAGCACTGTCAAAAACATATTAAAAAAAGAAAAGATTATTAGATACTCACCATATATATAAATTACCACAGAGTTGCTATATTTTTCAGAAATAGGATGGAAGGGAGAATTTAGAAAATAAGTATCCAAATTATATAGCAGGAATGCAAAAATCTAAGCATGACCAGACTGAGTAATTCAAATGACTAAATACAGAATAACATCACAGAATAAACTCCAAATGTTATTGAAGATTAAAATTAGGGTTTAGGAAGAGAGAAGACAGGAATGTATGTAAGATTCCACTCCATAAAGATACAGCATCAGATAACCTCATAATTAAGCATAGTAGCTGCTGCCATAATTTGGTTTGGGTTGAGGCAGGTGGAAGAGTAACTCTGTGTCTGTAGGACAGATCAGTAGAGGGGACTGATGGAGAGTTGAAGGGGTTTGTCTGATATGGGCAGTCACCGAAGAGGAAAACAGCTTGAGAGAACACATGGACAGAGCTGAGAGGATGGAAAAGGGCCCTAAGGTGGATAAAGCCAGTACAATTGTTAGTGCATCAAAATGTAGTAAATTTGTGACTAAAGTTAGAGCAACTGCCCAGTGTTTCTTTCTTTTGAAGGGGTTGTTAGCTCCAAGAAAATTAAATAAAACCATCCCTTGTTCTTATGTGGCTTTCTCTTTTCCACATGTACTTATAAATGCAGTGTTGCAAGTGCATTTAGGTTTGTTGAGCCTGGTCCCCCTTTGCAATCGAGAGCCATACAGCTGCTGTCATTTTCCCTGATACCTTCTGCAGAATTCTTTACCATTGAGCCTGAGCCTCAAAGACCATGGTGCCATAGCACCAAGCCCAGGGTCCTTGTCAAGGGAGCCAACATGGACTGCCCCCAAGTGTGGCCAAGGTGACACCCTGGGATGGAAAAGGCCCTGCCAGGTGAGGACCTATGTCACCCACATGCCCCAGTGGTGGGATCCAACCATCTGTGCAGCATGGTGGCATGGCAGAAGGAGAAATAGAGAGGGAGAATATACCACCACCACCCTGACCACTCTGAGAGAGTGTGCCAGCCCTCAGCAGTCAGTTTCCCTTCCCTTCTTATCTCTTCCTAGCTGTCTTTACCATCTGCCCCATACCAGAGAAATGCAGGAGCAGTGTTTTTAAAGGAAGGAGCTGTCTCTCACCTTCATGGGCTCCCTCCTGTGGTGCTGGGCAGCTGAGAGGGCCACCTGTCCTGGCATGACAGCAGCAAAAGACCTGCTTCTGGCAAAACATCAGCCTTCTTCTGGCAAAACCTTCCTTAGGGAAAGCACAGCATAGCAATGCAAAGTTACAGTTTCATGGATGCACATTTTGATGGTGAGAGACTCCAGGAGCCAAAAAAAAACCACTGGTGAAATATAGTTGCATCCAGCATAACTGTGTTTGGCAAGTCGTTTGTCTTCAGCAGGTGACAGGATAATGTCACTTGTCAACGTCTGCTTTAAAATGTTGCCTTTTTTTTCTCCCCTGAAGTGTTTTGTGTGTGGATTTTTTATTTAATTCTGACAAATAACTGCCTTAGATCTTGTTTCCAAAGTGATGTACTTTCATAACTTCATGGATTGATCTTCACTACTTGCCCAGTGGTGGGAAAACAGGGGTTGTTGCATCAGCTCCATGATGAGGGTTAGGTGCATCTAATTGGCCTATATCTTTAGAAATGACAATTTATCTCTTCTGAAACAGAATAGACATGTTCTGTGGTGATGAATCTCTTCTGTATGCAGTGAAAGTGCCTCCATAGACCATTCTTTCTTTATGAAATCCCTTCTACGTGATTCTGTGCTTGCATACATTTAATCCTGTAAAGCGAAAGCATTTGAATTCCTTTGAACAGATACCTCTAACACTATTGAGAAGACGGGAGTCTTGCTGTTCATCAAATTACACACTACTAAGCAAGAAGGAAGTCTACAAGCTGGCAAGCTACTAGTGTAGCTGAAGGCAATCATCATCACTCTATAGTAACTGCCTAACTTCAAGCTGGCTAAAGAGGTTTTGGAGTCTCCTCTGAAGATATTCAAAACCCACCAAGAAGTGTTCCCAGTGCAGTAAAATTGCTTTGGCAAGTGTGTTGGATTAAATTATCTCCAAAGGTCCCTTCCACACCCAGCTATTCTATGATCCTGCAACCTACTTTCTTTGGTGTTTTTCTCAGTGACATTCTCAGGGAATGTAATGCCAGGTTTTGTTTCTGAATATGGTTGCATATTGAAGACCTTGAATTTCCATCATCCCTAGTGGTAAGCAGGTGCCCTTCATAAATAAGAATCACAAATAATCCCAAGTTTCTCTTCACACATGTATTATGTAATGACATTGAGTTTAGCCTGCTATTGTGCCCTTAGTTTACCTTGGTAGAGTAAGTCCCCCTGATGTTCCTAGCCAAGTCAGTAAATTGAGGAACTCTTTAAGGCAGAATATGCTTTTATTAGTTCCCAGCTACTCAATCCCTGCTCCATAGAGACATCCATTTTTGCATGGTTATGCCATGACCGAGGCTGGTGAAGAAACTAGGCCATCTGACCGAGAATATGGCTCTAGAAGAAGCTGTGCTCACAAAAAGGAGTAGTGCAGAGAGTGGAGGAGAAGACTTGGGACCCCTTCTTTAAGTGGCAGTTCTATCTTAAACTTCTAAGCACTCTTTCTAAGCACAGCCTTTTTAAACAATGGTTTAAGAAAGAACGGTTTTGTTAGAACAAGCTTTGTGCTGAAGTTTCTGTTGATGAAGACTGAAGATGCCTGAGCTGAACACCTCAGATGAAGCTCCTGTTGCAGAATGATTCACTGTATGTGCTTCTCTATGCCCCAGAATTCTCCTTCCTGTCAGAAGGGACTTTCATGAACTTTCATCCAAACTTTGTCAGAGCATTAAAAATCTTATTAGGTGGATTTGGTAAGTATCAAAAGACAGATGCATAGCAGAGGCTATTAGAAACTTCTAACAATAGGCCTGTGAAGAATCATTAGCCTTGAAAATGGCAAGGATGAGATCACAAACACATAGTCCAATAAATCACACAGGTTGATTCTGGAAAAATTGATGTGGTATAGCAGCAATTTGTTTATACTGTGACGAGTCAATTGGATCAGTGTCAGAGCTTCTGTGAGATAAAGGATTTTGCTTATAATGCATGCTCTTTCCTGAACAGCTTCCGTGAAGCCTTTATATCAAACACCTCTGGTCAACTTTAGGATTACAAATAGAAAATCTAAACCAGATGAAACTGCTAAAATAGAATTATGGCAGGATTATTTCAAGATGCAGATTTGGCACTGAAAGATCTCCAGAGTAAAGTAGCATTATATGATTTAAGTTCAGTTCTGTCCCAATCGTCTTTAAATATTTCTAGTGTATTCTTATAACTGCAGCTTTAATCCCATCTCCCTTAAGAGAAGATTCTCTAATCCATATTTTTCTGAGGGAGACTTCAGAGCTAATGTGATCTTCTTATTACCTTTTAAAAATCTTGATAAAAACTGTTTAATCACAGAACCAGTAATAAAATTGGGAAGTGTGATACAGATAGAGAACCTTAAGCTTTTTTAATGATTGTAGCTCTCCTTCAACTGCTATGAATTGATTTCATAGCAAAAATTATTACAGTTTTCAAAGCCTTCCCTGCAGTCGCACCCAAAATATTTGTAGCATAAGAAAATTAATTATTAACATAATAACTAGAAAATACAATTAAGGCAAAGACTTCATACTAGTCTACTGTCACATCAAGCAAAAGATAATGTGGCTATTTTTTTCTCATGCTATAACAGAGATGGAAGTGATATTTTCTGCTTTGTGTCATCTATCCTTTTGTCCCAGTTTATTCCAGACTTGTTATTACTAATCAGCAGGCAAACATTTAATCTGAGTAAGTCCTTTCCTTCCTCCTGGGCTCTTTCTACTGGTATATCTGAAATCACTGTCCCTTTTGTTCTCCACATATTACATGTCAGAATTTCAAATGTAACCAATAGCCAGATAAAAAATATTTTACCATATTGCTTCCGTATTTGAAAGAAAGAAAACAAAACAAAAAAACCCCATACCCAAATATATTTGTCATAATTTCCACTTTACTTCCCATTTTGTGTAGGAAATGAAGCTTTGATAGCAAAGAGTTATCTTGTACTTAGGGTTTTTTCATTTTCAGTAAATGGTGGTTTCTGCTACTGCAAAGGAAAAGGGTGATAATTAATGTCTCTTACTGTTTATGCCTGCTGCCATCTACAACGATGGGCTATTATTATTCTGTCTACTAACACTTGGAAAGGATATCACTTGGACAACTAATCTAAAATACAGCAGGTAAGGATCATTGTCACAGATGCCTGAAATGAAGACATTGTTACAGATGTTGGAAATGAAAAGTTTTCATTACACTGGATCATCCAGTCCATTTGCCAAGACTATGCTTGTTTCCACATTCTTTAATGTCTCAAACAAGTGCTAGGATACCATTGTCTTAAATAAATTATATTCCTTGAATTACATCAAAAAACTGTTCCGTAATTACAGTGGTAGGTAGACCTGACCTGGAAAGGTGGTCCATTTCAGTGGGATTTTACAGCAAGGAGCTTGTCTTCCTACTCAGATCCATTTACTCTACTGTCCAGGAGTCAGACTAAGGCAGTAACTACGTTAGATGTCTTTCTCATGAAGAACCAGACTGCAAAGCAGCCCAGAAAAAAACCCAGGCTCATCTCCATACCACCGGGTTGAAAAGGAAAAAAAAAAAAAAAAAAAAAAGAGAAGAGCAAAAGGTTTATTTTTCTTTCAGTTTTATTTTTGGGAGTTAGGATTTCGTTTAAAAGACCCTACCACTGTAAAAACATTGTCAAGCTGTAATTCTCAGTTTGCACATGTTTTCTTCATGGGGACGCATCTGTCAGATGAACATAGTATGTTCACACTTGTTCACTGTTGTGCTTTCTGTTAGAAATCCAGGCAACAAAGGCCACTAGAGAGCTCTCAGCATCTGGATTTCAGCCTGTTTTGCATGCACTGCCTCTGACAGGGGGAAGGCGGAGAAGCTGCCATCTTCAGAGCTTTGGAGGAAGGTGTCTTCTAACACTGTACATCACCTGCTGACTGATGAGCTGCAGCACTCCTCCTTCTCATTCACCCCAAGTGACATAAAGAGAAGAGCACTCTTTATTCCCCCCAGTTCCTCTCTGCTGTTTGTCACAGAAGCCATGCAGCCCCACACAAGCAATGGAGAAGCCAATCCCCCTATCAGTCCCCTTGCTATAGGTGATACAGGACCCCCTTCACCCCTCACAAATTCTTCTTTTACCATTTCTCATTGTCTTTGTTTCCCTCAGAAAAACTGTATGCTACCAAAAACCTGATGCAAAAGGAACATGGTGCTAATTAAATTCTGGCCACTAGCAGAAAGTGTCATTAGTGGGTCTTGCTGGTTATAAGCCCTAAGTACAAGATAATAGTGTGTGAGTATTTGATATATAATTTAATTCTCAAGTACAAGTCCTTCCAGTTTGGTTGTCTGTGGAGCCTTTAACTTTTGGCTTTCTTCCTGTGAATAAACGTGACTGGGAAAGAATAGCATTCCCTCATAACATACAAGTCAGGAAAAAACAACAGTTTCTCAAGGAAACTCATGAATGACAGCAGTTGAAAGTTAAAGCTATTTGATTGTTCCATCAGTCTTCCAAGCCAACTCCTTAACTAGATTTAAATGTTTCAGTGGGATGCTGAAATGTTGAACGTACGTGGGAGTGATCTATACTTCACAATGCTGGGGAGCAGGAAACAGCATTATTCACAGTGTATGCATAAAAAATAATGAAAGGAAGTGCTTTCTTGCAACCTGAAAGGTATTGATTAAAAAAAATGCAATTTTCTTCACTCTAAGAATCATGTTCATTCCATGCATCTTGGATATTTGTCTTGTGCCTCAGTTTTAGATGTCTGTTGAATCACTGTTCTCAAAATAAGTTAAATTATTTAAGAAGTAAAGGGGTAGAGGTCTTCAGAGACAATAATTTCATTCTTTGCTCAGGAACCTTGATGAAACAGTCCTCTTAAAATAAATGTTTAAATACTAAAATTTAGTATTTTAGTATTTAGTATGGTAGACAGGCTGTGTTTCCATCAGATTCAGTAACCACACTGCTGATTTTATTTTTCCGCAGTGCAATTCCTTAAACTACAACTGTTGTAATCTGAAATAACAATAAAGTATGCTGTTTATTGTATCTTTTATGTAGTTGTTCCTGCTTGCAGACTGTATTTGTTCAATGGAGAAACTCCAAATGCTCCTGCTGATCAAAGTCACAAAAGAGCTGTTTTCTCTCTTGGTTTATTCAATGCATGCAAATATCTCTTGCTTTAACTTTACTTCTCTGTCTTATCACTGTTTCCTTGTTCAAGATGTGTTTACTGTCACTATACATTTTTAATAAGATGTCCACAGTTGCTTTCCTAAGAAACTATTGATTCTGTCTCTCTGCCTGTCAGTTGGTTCCATTCAGCCTGCCCTAGACCTAGTGTCTTTTGAAGCCACAGCTCAGGTTCAGCTGAATTTGACAGAGGGACTGAAAGCTCAGATATTTAGTTTTTATGAGGTTTTAGGAAGACAGAAGTTTTTCTAGGTAGGCAATCACATCAGCAGGCCACTGTTGGAGGAGTTCCAGGGTGACTTTGATCTGTATGGCTTGCCTGTTAGCCAGCTAGCATGTGTGTCCTGTCACAATTCTCACAGCTTGGAAGAAGCCCAAGCACATGACATGAATCAAATCCCCCCCCATTCACCCCTTCGCCAGGCTAAGCAATCCAAACCCTTTTAGTTTCCTCTTGTAAAACAAGCTCTTCATTCCCTGGATTATCCAAATATAATTTGCAACCGTTGGTATTTCAGCTCCTCTCTCTTAATCATGGGTAGGCAGAGCTGCACATGGGAGTCCAGACCTTGAGGACACGTTCAAGACTAGGTGTTATTAATTTCTGCTTGACTTCTACAGCACTATCTTGACCAAGTCAAGACTCATTCTCAAAATCAGCAAGGGAGCTCTTACTTTTGTGCAAGTGTGTTTGAAGAAGTGCTGAGGGCAAAAGGCCCCTTTTTACCAACAGCTGAATCTTCTTTCACTACTACCAGATCAAACTATCTTCTGCTTCTGTGCATCTCTTTAAAATGATTTGAGCCATACTATGACTTTGCATCTCTGGCTAGTGGCAACAGCTTCTGCCAGTATCTCTTGAACAAGGAAGATGGTTTGTCTTGATCTCAACTGTCAGAATTCGCCAATAACTAATGCTTTTCCTTCCTTTTCTTTCATTTGCTTGATGTTTTAAGATAATTATGCTTGATGTTTTAAGTAAGATTAGTTTTATGAAAATGAAATTGTGGAATGCTAGAAAGTATTTCAAGGTTACTTTTAGAATTTATCTTTTCAGGGAGACTAATAATACCTTGGCTTCTCCCTCATTTACTTTGTAGGAATAAATCTTAGAGTAGCAAATTTTGCTACTTGGCCTCTGCACCCTGCAGGAATAATGCTACTTTTTGAACAAGCTGCTACAGATATTAGTCTTACGATATCTCTTTGTCTGATAAGGGAAAGATGTGTACAGGCAAGCAGCTGAACTAACCAGAAGACAGAATAAGTTTTTTTCCACAGTGGCTGCAGAGATGGATGAGCATTTAATGTCGAACACAAATATATAAATGCAAGCACCTAAATGCTTGAACTGTCATTTCTGGTTACTAAAAGGTTTTCTGACTTTGAAGTTGCATCATGAGAAAGAAACTGTCTTCTGTCCCATTTAAAGTTTGTCTTTTTCAAATAAACTGGTGGATTTTTAGCTGAAGTACTGAACATATGTTTGAAGTTTGCTCATCTTTTCTTTGGTTGATAAAGAGAGAAGAGTGAAATGGAAACAGATTTTTTTTTAATAAGGAAGGATTCATTTGCTGACATGGGTACAATATTTCATATGAAACTACTTCTCAGTAATGGCAGCTTTTTCTCTTTCTCTTTCATGTGATAGGATGGGTGGACTATAAAGTATCTATAAAAAAAGATGAATAGTGAATATATTTCTACAAAGAGGTACATCGTGTGCTTTTTGTTAGGATTGTTTTGTAAAACCAACTTGCTGGAAGTGATCCAAAAATAGTCTTAAAAATAAGCCTCAGAATTTTATACTGAATATCTCATCAACAACAATAAGAGGAACATTATGCATATTGACAGAGATGACTCTTTGGGTCAAGTACTCACTGTAGTTTCAGAGCTGTTGCATTTTTAAGTGTGTTTACAAAACATCTTTGGATCCAGTACAGTCGTGATTATTTTAATCTCTTATCTGAAGGCTTCCCATGATTTCAATTCATTGACACTAGAAGGGCAATTAATCACATACATTTAGATAACCAGAGCTATGAGAAGCATCTGTTTTCCAGACATCTCTGTGTTGTACGTGACCTATGGTCCAAATTCAGCTGAAATCTGATAGCATTGTATAATTTTGCATCCCATCATTAGAACATTCCTCCGAGGGGCACCGGAACAGGCCCAGAACTGGGAGCAGTGTCTTTGGATGATCGTCCTGCTTCTTAAGGAAGCTCTATGAAGAATCATGTCCAGCTCATGTGGAGTAGAAGATGGACACAGTCTTTGCTGGGGGAGCATGAGCTGGCTTGCACATTAGGCCACCTACTAGCCATGCAGTAGCTTTAGTGTGACAATCAGCACATCTCACCACAAGATTTAGTAGCTGTGATGTCTCACTGCATGAGTTGGCAAAATAGCTTACAAAAAGCATCCAGGCATGACTCTCCTTCTAGCTGCACCAAGCCACCACGTTCAGAGAAAGTGGAGTCTTTTGTGTATGGCAGCCAGCAATTTGATGCATTAGGAGAGGATCAATAAATCTAGTGTTAAATGCCAAGCCTCGCTAAATGTGGTCTTAAGCTTTTACTCAGAGTAGGTCTAACACGTTGCTCTGGACCAAATGTTTCTGGCACATGTGCAGTTAGAAACTGTCTGATGTTTGGTTTGGGCACTGTGGTTTGGACCACATGGGCATGGAGCACATTTGGGGAGCACCTGGTGTGGGGACAGAGATTTAGTTTCTCTGAAAGAATTCTTCTTAGTATATATACAAAAACTCATTCCTGATATACAGCAGCATGCAGTAAAGGTGAACAGACAGAGAATTTGATTCAAAACTACTTTAAAGGGTCAAGCCAAAATATCAACATAGACACAGCCTAATTAATTTTCTAATTATGTTTGGTCATTTGTTCAACATTTCCTTCAGACTAACAAGACGTGTGCAATTCATGTAACTTAAACCCAGTGTCCTTCCATTATGCCTTTTCTTGAAAGAGCATGTACAAGGAGCATGAAACTGAAGAATGGGCTACAATGAGGTGCAAAAATCCAAATGTTTTGTTTCAATGTCTCTCTCTGGAAAGAAGTATAAGTTTTATCAATATGAATTTTACTTATATTGTATTACTATATAGAAAGTGGATTTAAACACCAGAGAAACAAGATACCAGAAGTCTTAAGATGGTGGATCCCATCACAACATGATTTTTTACTCAAACTTGTAAGTTGTATTATTGTGAATTTTTCTTTGCAGTGTTTACAGGAGGTTGGATAAAGAAAGTGATCTGAATGCAAAACCTACCTGAATCTCTTGAATGCTTAAGTGCCTCTACATTTACTTCAGAAAAATGCAACAGAAGTAAATTTAAAAATATATTTTTTAATTGAAATCACAGTATATAATCAATGCTGAGAGTTGTGCCCAGGATGAAAGGAAAGTGTATTATATCCACCAACATTCAAACAAGAAAAGAATCAACTAAGAATAAAATTCAAAGCTAATCCTTTGATCTGTAATTCAAATCAACTCCAGGTCAGTAACAACTGAGAGCTGTTACCGTCAGGATGACGATTCCCTAAAACAGCTGAGGTGATGCTGCACTGATTTCCCTGAAGGCTGGTGGGTGTAAGACAAAAGTCTCCACCATATGTCCACCAGACAGGCATAAGCAGGTGGAAAATACAGAGACAGAAATGCCTTCTTAAGCCGGCTGCCACTTTAATATGAGGTTTGGGCAGAATGGTGAGAAAACGTATGCAAACATGCAGTGCAATGCACTGCACAACATTGCTCCTTCCCTTTGAGTTAAGATCCTAATGCTCTCTCAGTTCAGCATCTTTCACAGCTATGGAATTCTTTTCAAAAATATATTTATTCGCACATACATTGCATGATAATTAAGTAATAGAACAATATTTTAAAGCGGTTTACTAACTATTCAGTGAAATTCAGAAGCATAGTTGTAGAAATTTCTCATAAGTCTCAAAAGAAAAAGAGCATCTGTAAGGGTAACTTAAATCTTACCTGCAATGTAAATCCTCCAGTTAAGACATAAAATTAGAAATAGTCTATGTAACGTTATGATAAAATAAATTCCCAAATTTTAAACTCATATTTTATCAATCAGGAGTACCTTTGTCATCTGCTACAAGGAAAAACTAGGCTTACTTTACTACATGAGGATGAAAGTCTGATCATCTTTAACCCATACTGTCCACAGATCTAGTGCCAGAATTATTATATTGAAGTCACCGCTCCAGATAACAGCAACCAAATGTGTTATCAGTCAAATGAATATAAAATGGAAAGATTAAAAGTAAAATAAAATAAACCCAGCTTCATAAATTATCTTCTGTAGCAATATTGAAAGTGCTTTGAAGCAGCAGTTCATTCCTCACTCAGAAAAGCTGGAGGCTGCAAAGGTCTCACAGATTACCATAGTAACTAAAAGAATAATTTAAATATGCCTTTTAAAGAGTTGTAAATAATGCAAGTGTAATACTACTGCTCATTGCCATTTAACATACCTCAGAAGATAATTTGAAGAAGACTGTGGTATCACAGCCCATCATGTAAGGAATTTTGGTATTATAGAATGATGCATTCAAATCCATCCCTTTCTCTGCTGTTTCTGGATCTGTCAGGTGAGAAACAAGAAGCTGTACAACAGGCTCAATTTATGCGTCTCTTGTCAGTCCAAAACCAATCCTTATAAAGAATCAAGAATGTTTATCAGACTCTTCACATGTATGTGTGTGTGCCAAGTGAGGAAGGATCTGCTGGAGGCATTGCAGTGCTGGTACACAGTTGCAAAACGCATGCAAGAGCCTGCAGCATTATCTGCCCAAGTGGAAACTACATGCAGCTCTACAGGTGCTGCTGATTATCAGAGGAAGTCTTCTGGATGAGGATTTAAATACAATGGCAAAACACTACTGATGGTCTTGTCCAGATTGCTCTAAGAAAAAATGGAACATAAAATCCCAATCTCGTGTGTTGAAGTAAAAAAAAAAACAAAGCAGGCCAAGAAATTCTTCGAGATCTACATACATAGCCTCTTTTGCCATCTAGAAAGTAGATATTGTAAGTAATTTGGAAAGCATTCAAGGTACATGTATCAATAGGAAAGATATGGCCAAATATTATGTGGGAACTTGGAATTCTGAGCCAATTCCCAGACGCTGTTTTAATTACATATGGTGTGAAATGATTTTATAAAATAGTGTAAAGCAGTGGCATGCAATTTGAAAGCAAATGAGCGTGTTCTTTAAAGCACTGGGGCCTAGTCCCTTTAATGGCAGGTGTGGAATTTCATAGCATTCCTTCCCTTTGACCGGAAATGATGATTCTGTATCTCTTGCCTCAGCCTCTCATTGTCGTGGAAGTCACAAAAAGGGATGAAAGTTGAAAACTACTAGCATACTGAGTAAAGTGATGCTTAGAAATTACTCCTTTTTAGCAAGCAACCTACACATGGTTTAGTCTCATCTGTTTATTGGGGTGAACCTCTTCAGAGATAGGAAAGGAACTGATCCAGTTTCCAAACTTTAGACAGTTCAGCATGTTTTGGGATCTTGACAAAACTATTTTCTTTACAGAGCTTCTGTCAGCCACATTCATCTTGCCCATGGAGAAGCGGTGTTTTCCCAAAATCATAATTTTCTCCATGCCTTCTGGCTGTGGATTAGTATATTGCTCAATAGCCCCATTGCAAGGTTTAAAAATGAAGTCTTCCTTTTGCTTAGACTGTTCTGGCGACTAGGCAGCCTCATGCACTGGAAATATGTACCTGTAGTATGTGCACCAAGGCTGTTTGGCCATCATCCAGACAGCCTTTATGTCTTGTCCTAAGGGGGCATGTGCCATTGCTGCCTGTTCTCCCTGTCATATGAGACACCATCTCAGGAAACCTAATCGTAAGAGGAATTTTAAAAGCCATAATATTTAGCAGTAATCTCTAGAGCATTTATTGCAGGAACAATGAGAGCAAAGAGGAAAATCCTCTGCGATAGAGATATATTTGCAATTAAAAGACAGAAGACATAATATGACAGACAAATACGTTAATCTATATCCAATATAAAGAATCAAGTTTGGTGCAGATTATTAAGGCATGAGCCTTTGTTTAAAGGTATGAGGAGTTTGTTTAAATTGTGGTATTGGTATGGAGTGTACAAACCCTGTGATGGCTCAGGCAGGGAAAGAGTGGAGGACTGGTATTAGTCTTGTGTTAAAATAGCACTGAGTCTTAGAATAAAACATAGCTGATTCTAATCAATAACACAAATAAGAGGACATGCTTTAATGTGATTTCTGACTTGAGAGCATTCTCTTAAATGAATATAATCCTTGGCCTATTATGCTTTAGTCTAACATAGTATTGAATTCATAGCACTTATGTTGCACTTTGAAGAGGCCAAGTGCTGTGAAGTATTGATCATGCAGCAAAAAGATGTTATTGAGTATTTAAAAGGACTGTGGTAGTTTTACTTGGGGGTGGAAAAGACTGTATCAGTCTCCCAGCTCTTGTTTTTGGTAATGAGAAATTGCAGCCCCAGCTTGAGATTTCCACTGAGTTAATTGGCCTGTGTTTTCTTCTGGTTTTCCAGATTTATTAGAAAGCTCACTGCAGAAATAGTCCCACAACAACCCTCTCAATTCATACACAGAGCCTTCCTTTTTTTGTTATCCAGTGATCTCATATCTATTTTGCCTGACCCATTTATTTTCCTCTTACTTTGTATTATAGTTCCACTGAATTGAATTTGCTCTGTGGAGAACTCAAGTGCCCCAGCAATGGTACATTTCAAGGCAGATAATGATAACATAATAGAATAAGAAGGGCTAAATTCTGCTGACCTTTCTTATTACCTACGAACTCATATGGTTGCAATTTTTACCCACAGCTGCTTTTTGCAGTCCCATTTAAAATCCATGAAAAAAGAACAGACACATTCTTACATAATTTTAACCCCACCCTTAAGATGTGTTGCTATAAAATTACCATGTTTTTAAAGATGTATTTTTTATCCATAAGATTAGGTAAAGAGAGTTGATGTTGTCTATTTATATATTATGTAACATAACTTCTTCTAGTCTCACAAACCACCGCTGGACTTTTACTGGGGAAGCGCTATGTTCCTATAATGCTTTCACATGAAATGGGTTTCACAGCTTCTTTTTTTAAAGGTTATTTTTTTTCATAATAAAGTTTTACTTAAGTTTTTAAGATAAAGAAGACTCTAACTTGGGTAGGCAGAGGACTTGCACTGTTAAGTTCCATTCAGTTATGCCAAGCCAAACAAAAGTGTTTTCAATAAACCATAGGAGAGAAAAGACAAAGATAAAATAATGGCACATCTGTGCCTCTTCAGGTCTGTAAAACACACAATACATAGCCTTTCAGGCATAAAAGTGTATATGTTCAGCATACTTAAGATGCCATCTGTATCAAATAAATGCTGTAAATATGGTCAAAACTAGCCAAATCCCAATCAGAAACTGCTGCAAGGATGCTTCCAAATCAGTTTTATTCCATATATAACATTGTTACAGAATTTCCCTATTCAGTGCCAGATACCCAGATACTAGTAAGCTACAGACGCCTTTTTTCTTCACTGTGCTGCACTGGATTTATCCACAAGAAAGTGCTTGTATGAATCCCATACTAGTAGTGAATTATGTACATGTAAAAGCATATATCACATATCCATCTGCAACTTCCCTTTGTATTGCTCTCTCTATCAACCTGTAAATTAAAAAACCCTTCTTGGGGGGTTGCTCAGTTCTGCCACCCAATGGGATCATCTCATCTGCAGCTCAGGGCTGGCCTTTCCAAGCCTTCACTGTCTGCAACAAGCACCTGGCAATACCCAACTCAGATGGCAGGTGGAACCCAGGCACTCAGTATCATAGAATTGTGGAACCATAGAATGTGTTGAGTTGGAAGGGACCTTCAAAGGTCTTCTAGTCAAATCTCCCCCATCTTGCACTAGATCAGGTTGCTCAGAACCTCATAAAGCCTGGCCTTGAATGTCTCCAGGGATACAGACTCTACCACCTCTCTGGGCAACCTGTGCCAATATCTCACAGTCCTCATGGAAAAGAACTTTTTCCAAACATCTAATTTAAACATGCTCTGGTCTTATTTAAAACTATTGTCCTTCATCTGTTTGTTACACACCCTGGCAGACATTCTCTCTCCATCTCTCATGTAGGCCTCCTTCAAGTACCGGTGGGCTTCCGTGAGATCTCCCCAGTGACTTCTCCATGCTGAACAACCCCAACTCTCCCAAGCTGTCTTTGTAGGACACATGGTCGAGCACTCTAATCATCTTTGTGGCCCCTCTCTGGACCCTCTCTAACAAGTCCATGTCCTTCTTGTGCTGAGGGCTCCACAGCTGGACACAGTGGCCCAGGTGGGGTCTCACAAGAGCAGAGTAGAGGAGCAGAATCACCCAGTAGTGAGCCTGCCTTGCTGCAGTTGGGACAACTGTACTGTTTTTTTCCTTTTATTTTTTTTTAAGTCAGATTCTTTTTTTTTACTATTTAAATGGATTATCTATCTCTTGTTTTCAATGCTCATTTTAGATCTCAGAATTTTTCACAACACAACATATTTCACTAGGTTACTTTGCATCTTTGTGCTTCCAGAAACTGTCAGTTGCTTCTTCACACCATAACTGAGGCTCAGGTAGCTGGGAGGGCACCTATGCTTGTCGATGCATTACATATATAAAGAAATTAATTATTTAAACATTATCCATTAACAGCACTTCTGCATAGGTATAAAACTCTTGACATAACTTCTGTGTAGCTGTGCCAGTAGCTTTAGGGATCTGTTAAGTATTCATTGAGCATATCCCTGTAAGAGTCATTTGCACATTTTAAAAATTTACAGTAGTTTATAAGACACTGGATAGTTCAACTCTTTGTTCTGTATTTCAAAGGATAAATTATATTTTAAAAAATTGAATATTTTTCCCAGGTAATTCTGAAATAAAAGTCCTTAAACAGCTATCATTCTTAGATATTTAGTGTATATTAAAGTGAAGAATAAGTGTCTACTTCAGAAAAAAACAAACAAACAACAAAACCCAAAAGCCTGTACTTGAATTAATCTCTATTCAACATACCATTTAAACATGCCAAGGTTCCACTGGAACTTGAAGACATACTTAAGTAGCCTGACAAATAGTGATGAACTTTAACAAATGCTTAAAGTTAAGTGCTTTGTTGAAACAGTATTTGGTGATACAATTCCTATTCTTTAAATTTTTAAATAGATGTAGGTGAAACTGTAAAGTGTGAACTTCATCAACCTTACTAAGGAGTTGGAGAAAACTTCTCTGGTAGGGAACTAACAACAGTTAAAACACCTGTGCTACCTGTTTACAGTGTTATAAAGTTTAGTTAGAATGAGGTACAAAAATGATTTTAAAAAAATGCATAGAAACAGATGCACAATGGAGTTTTGTATAAAACCAAAACAAATGTTATTTCAAAACACATCTTCTCTACCTGATAAGCATCTGCAGCACTGAATTCCGGCCTGATTTAGACATTGTTGTGGCATTAGGAATAACTGGTGCAACATCTGACCTCTTGATGCTTTTGAGTTTAGGGATGAATGGCCTGGATGTAAGTCCTATTATAATATAGACCTGATTGGATTATGGCTCTACCAGCCATAAAAAACTACAGGGTAAACCATGTGAAATACATTCTCCTATATATGAGCTGTCAAAATATTTGGATCTTACCTAATGACAAATTGTTTAAAGCTAAAGCTTATGAACACTACACAAAATATCAAGACAGAAAATATATCCCATTGGTTAATTCAACCTAGGGAAACACTGCAGGATAGCATGTACTGAAAAAAAATGTTATGAACTTCTGAGAAGAGGATAATTTTCTTTTTAAAGCTTCTAAATGCACTATGCCACACTTCCAAAGGCAATGACTCATTATCAGACCTTTTCTTGACAAAGAATAGTTAATTGTCACTCTAAAAATTACTCTGATGTTTATGTATTTCTGATTAGAATCTGATTACACTCCATTTGCAAAAACATGCAATGCTAGCACCGATATTCACCCATGAAATTCTAAGAGGGCTAATTACCCAAAGCTTAGACTAATTGTCAGCATAATGGACAGAGAACACGTTTTTCAAGTAGAAAGTGTTAAGAGAAACTGCTATTTGTTCAACGATAGCCAGTTGGATATGCAGATAGCCATGATTTCATTAGCATGGAAGGCTTTTACTGGGCAGAAAGCCACTCTGGATAAAAACTGAAATGAGGAAATGAGAAAATAGAAAATCAATTTGCATAGGCCCAGGTGGGAAAAAAAAAAAGAATGATGACGATTAAATTTAGAAAGATTTTGAAAAGTTACTTGCTGTACTACTAGCGCAGGCAACTGGACTAAATGAAGTAAAAGGGCTCTTTTAGTAAGTAATAGGCGGAGAAAAAAGGAAGAATCCAACATCATGCATGCACAGTGGGTAAATTGTACAAGAAAAGCAAAAAACAATTCCTAAGATTTTAATGTTTGGTATTTAGAACAAAGGAATTATGAATTATGTATCCATGTTATCCATGTGAGAAAGTGGCAAAAAGAATAAACGTCACCTTCAAGAAAGCAAGTAGGCCAGAATCTGTTCAAATTAAACTTCAGTCTCAATAGAGTGAAAAAAAGTATCTGTCTTCAGCTGCTAATAAGGCATTTGCCAGGCTAATTCCAGAAAAGTATTGTCAAAGTTGCCTCCATTCTGAAAGCCTGAAATGACCTACTGAATAATTAATGGTGTCATTCATAACCATAGCAAAGAGATTGCTTGCTTGGTAACTTAACTAAAAGTAGAGCTTAAATTATAATTAGGATCAATTGGTATGGCATCCCAGGAGGTAGATCATACTAGAGCTCTTCTGCTCATCTGTGCTTTATTGTCTGCTTTAAAAAGTATGTAGTTCTGAGAGGACTGTGTTCACATGAGGCTTCTTAGTCAATATCACTATAACACTGATTTAAAAGAATTTCCACCACACAAAATTAACATTACATGGATTAAAAACTGACTCACTAGTTGGTCTCCAGATGTCACTGCTAATGAAGAAGACATAAACAAAGACAATTATTGCGATGAGCATTTTTTTTGCAGGGATCCATTTCAGTTTTCCTAATTCTTTTATCAATGACCTAGACAACATAAAGTATTACGGTAAGTTTGCAGATGATAGTAAATATTGAAGAGCTTTTTCCAGTGGGGCTAAATCATCTGATTCAGAGCCACAATTCAACAAAAAGGCAAATTAAAGGGGACAAATACGATGTTATCCATGAGAGATCCTTGGAGCAGGAGGCTTGAGACCAGAAAGGGCTACTATTTGGTGGCTGGAAATTTTAGGCTGGCTAAAACTAAACATGAAATGAGATACAGCATGTCAGCAGCAGACATAAGTGTTAGAGTAGGTTACTGGAGAAGCTAGAGGACTCATGCTTACTAAATGGACATAAACCTAACTAGAATTATCCACACATAAAGCCTTGCTTCAGGACAATCATCATAGAATCATGGAAAACAGCAGCCATCCATGTTGGAAGGGACCTTTTAAGATCGAGTTCAATCATCAGTCTAGCACTGCAACCCCTCTGCAATAAGAAGGGACATCTTGCACTAGACCTCATCAAGCCTGGTCTTGAATGTCTCTCAGCACCATGTCTGCTTATCTCTTAAATACCTCCAGAAACCTCCACACCTTCCCTGAGCAGCCTATTCTAGTGTTTGATAATCCCTTCAGTGAAGGAATTTTCTCTAATATCCATCCTAAACCACCGTGGTGCAATCCCTGGACACAGAAGAAAGTTTAGCCCCATGCACACATCACACACTGTGTTGTTTGACCACAGGTTCTGAGAAGATTCATAGGTAGCAGTACAGAGACATACCTCTGTGGTCCTGTTGGATGATACAAGCGCTGCATGGCCCCAAGCATGTTCATTACATCTACACCTCCTCATTAAGTAAAAGAATATATTAAAATCTTGCATGTCTGGACTTTAGCTGGTTGGCTGTCACAGTAAAGAAAGGCTCCTCTTCACTGCAAAATAACCTAATTGTATTTTGTGGGTAGAGGGTTTTCTCCTTCTGGAGAAATGACACACCAAAAATCTCCGACAGCCAAAACATGGGTGAGAAAGCAATCATTTCCTGAAATCATATGGAGAACTTTCCTTGTCAGAAGCTTCTCTGCTATGGCCTTTTCACAAAGTGAACAAAGTTCCAAAGTGTTCAACATATATATAAATGGGAAGGAACTTGTTCCCATGTCAGGAGCAGGGGGCATGGGTTTCCTCTTAGGATCTGGAGGGAGATATGTCATCACTGCAGACTAAATAAAAAGACAGTCCCTACTACACCCTTCTCAAACCTTAGTTTCTCATTTCTTTTAGTACAGCATGCAAGGATGCAGGATGCTGTGGGATAAGACAGCTTCTGCCATGACTTCTGAAGATAAGCAGCAAAGTCATTGGGCTGGCTCTCTGTGGTTGTGCCTTGTGAAGATTTAATAGCCCAGAGCACATGGTGTCTGTAAACTATTGATCCACAATGGTCTTAAGTCCTGAAATAATGAAGGTCTGCGAAAATTCCTAATAAATGCATCATTATATTATTTGAAGTATTATTTCCAAAGAGCATCCTGAACAGATTGGGCAGATGTCCCAGTCATCATGTGAACAAATTTAATGTTGCATACGTGAAAAAAGGCATAGATAAATTTGTGAGGAAGAAAACATCATAAAGATTTATTTTCATTGGATGGTGGTACTGCACAAACTTTGGGTGAATTGTTTACGTAAACCTTATGAACCATCACTAGATAATAAAATATTTCTTTGGTTAACATGCATGAGTTAAGAGTTAATAGGTAAAGTTTCCTGCTTTCCTCCTAGAATTAAAAAAAAAAAGGAAAGAAAAAAAAGAGTTATAGCACTGGCTATGAATCCTAATGGGTTCTGTACATGCACATAGGTGCCCACGTACAGGAAAACTTCATACTCAGCTGAATTTTTCTGTTCTTTGAAAATATTAGATAGGGCTGAACTGACTCGACTGCTTCTGAAACAACAAATTAATCTCAACTTGTGTAGACAGGCATAATGTCAGTGAAAGCATGCCAACTTTCCCTTGATGCAGCATGTGAATATACAGATACTAAAAGGGCCCTTTTTTGAATTTTCTCTTTACTGGTAGCCTTCAAAATTAAGGAGTAAAGAGAATTCATGTCTGAACTTAGGAGTTTGCCGTGATCCAAAACAGGTTTTCATGGTACTGTTACTCACTACTATTATTCAATTAAAAGTATGGCTTATGCCAGTATGGGCTCAAGTTATTTCACTCCATACATCTTTCCTTGTATGAAATTCCCAAGCTGATGTGAGGGGCCACACAGAATATGGAATGGTATATGCCAGATTCTAGTGTCACATCAAAGATAAACTCCTGAAATCCCAGAGTTTGAAATTCATGCATGGAGACACACGAGGGCACCACTGGGCGTGGGATGGTTGCTGGTGGAAAACTGATGTCTGCTGGCACCTTCTCAGGCTAACTGGTGTGACACTACTTCGTGCAGGAGACGTGGCTGGTCATTTCAGGGCAAGCCCCTGAGGTGCAGGTGGAGCAGCAGCAGAGTGGAGACTGGAAGAATGCATCTCATTCTCGATTAAAAGATTTGACAGGTAGGCTTTAGGTGTAGGCAGAATTTCTGAATATCATTTTATCATTTTGTAAAGTATGAGTGGCCCCATTCATATTTCAATGGAAAGAAGCCTTCAGACTTTTTGTTATGTTCTTAGTAAAAAAAAAAATAAGAAAAATAAGACCAAAGAAATCATGCAAATACTAAAGAGTTAATGGTATTTAACTTTGTTTTGCTTTCTCATTAATTTTCTAGGCTGCACCTTTTGAAGTAGGGTAATATTGACCAAGCCTCATTAAACTGATTTACAATTTTTTTTAAAGAAAAATGCAAAATTAATGACCCATGCTCTAATACCAATAAGCCATTCAGAATTCACATTGATAATCCACTGCTTCTAAAAAATGGTCTCCACTGGCAAACCACACATAGAATGAACAAGATGAGGGCAAATGCTGTGTAGACACTTAGGAAGGCATGAAATTCATACTGGGAGTAGCTGGTGAACAAAGGGTGCTGTTGGCACTGCCTCACCCCCCCCCCCAATGAGTCAACATGAAGTTGCCTTTGCAACAAAATCAAATCTCATTGAGGGATTTATTGGTAAATATGCCATTAAGTGAGTGTAAGTCGCCGTTAATTATGCTACTTTCTTCATTACTGTTGAGGCTCGGCTGGTCCACTGTGTCCCACTGCAGACATTACATTCAAGTGTCTAGAGGAGAGCAACAGGAATGACAAAAGTTTGGGAAAACATTTGGATCAAAGAGAGATGTCTGAAGGGAAAATACAGCTCATTATAGCTTTAGACATATCAGTTGCCCTCCACAATCAGGAGAGGAAAACAAAATTTGGTTGGGTTAATTTGCAGAAAGAGGGGCTTGTGCACAAACAGTTGATGAGCACAAGCTGCCTGAAGACAACAAGCACTTCACTTGAGGTTTTTAAAAGTGAGGTAAAGAAAACACGTAGGATTTGACCTGAAATATTTTCAATCCTACTTAGTAGATGCCTAATGGAAGGCCTCAAGAGATCCTGCATTTTATGATATCACTGTGTACTAAAGTCTGATTGGTGGAACATCCTGTTGAGGCCTTTTGCATATTTAGCACCTTTCTCAGTTCTACCTTTTCTCTTTTCATAAAGATTAAAAAACCAAGCACCAGGAAATTTTTTTAGCAGCTTGTCTATTTTCCTCCACAGAGCTGCCATTCACCAAGACCAAAACTGTACAAAGGAATGGGTAGAGATGTTGTTGTTGCTCTCATCACCTGGGGTCATCAGCAGTGGGTTAAATGGGAGTAGCAAGAGCAAATTTTTTTCCCCCACCTTTTAAAAGTCATCCTCTCCTCCTACCAGCTGGGGGAGGGTGCTTATTGCTCCTGGTGGCATCCTTACTAGGCTCTAGTTGGGCTTTGCATTTATTCCATACATACATAAATATATTTCACTGTCCAAGTAGAACAATATTAGCATACTTTTTCTCATTGGTTTTATTCAAACACCTTTATTCACAGGGTTGCCCTTGAACAGACTGGTTAGACCTGGTTTCCAATTAGCCTTAAAATATTAATTCATTCACTGCTCATTGCTTAAAAAAAGGATTTTTTTTCTAGCCCTTTCAGCTTCTGAACGCCGAAGGAGATGGCTAAGTCAAAAGGTTCCCCTTCTCAAAACGAAAACATCTGCGCGGGTAGAAATCTGAAAGTTCATGGAATCATGTAAAGGTTTGGGCTGCAAGGGACCTAAAATACCTAGTTCCAACCCCCCTGCCATGGGCAGACAAACTTCCCACTAGACCAGATTGCTCAAAGCTCCATCCAACCTGGTCTTGAACATCTCCAGAGATGAAACATCCCTGGTCTCTGGGCACCCTGTTCCAGTGTCCCACCATTCTCAAAATGAACAATTTCTTCCTGGTATTTACTGTAAATCTACCTTCTTCTAGTTTAAGGCATTACCCTTCTGTTCCATTACAGATTCTTGCAGAAGACCTCAGGGAAAGACTAAAGGAATTCAGTTGAAACTGAAGTGCAGATGTTTCCTGCCTGATTCCCTCCATCCTCCTTATGTCAAGATGCTGCCATAGCTTAGACTCACTAAGGTTGGGGCAGCCATGACCTCACTCCTGGCCAAGCCTGACCATCTGCCCCTTGCCTGACCTTCTGGAGTGACACAAACTGGCTAGGAAGCAAATCATGGGGTTTGTCAGACAACGCTTCAGTCCTCACAGACCACAGAGCTAGGGGTGAGCTGAGATAGCAGGGAGCAAGAGGACTTTGCTCTGGCAGCCATACCGAACCCCACAGAGCACAAGTACAGTTTGAGGAGCTCACGAGGCAAACCAGGAGCCATCGTGGTTCCCTCAATGCTCTCCCTGGCTGGGGATAGTCCATATTTTTTAATGGAAATTTGCCAATCCACCCTCCAGAGAGAGTACAGCCTACAGCAGGAGAAGGGGGTGGCCGAGGGGCGGTGTAGGACTGAGCTGGCTTCTGCCTTGTGGCCTGCAAACCTCAATTCAGAGGAAGAAAAACTGTGTAGGAATTCAAGTCAAAACCTGTGATATCCCCAAAATCTGGGAGCCAGACCCCGGCGTTTATTCTCTCCTCCGGAAAAAACGCCTACAAGTAAACAGTGTGACACTCTGTGGGGCACCATCACCCACACCCGGCGTCCTTTTGAGGAGAAAACCCCCAAACTTCCTCCCACAGCCAAACCCCCGCTGTTGGCAAATAACGGCACGACCTCGGGCTCGGCCACCGGACGAGGCCCCGGGGGCGGGGCGGGGCAGGGCGGGCTGAGGCGGACCGAGCCCAAGACCCGGCCCCCGGGGCGGTGCGGCGCTCGGCCGCCCCCTCCCGCTCCTCCCCGGTCGAGGGAGGGGCCCGCACTGCCTTCCCCCCGCACCCGCTCCGCCCCGCCTTAGGCGAGCAGCCGCCGCCACCGTCACCGTCACGGNGAGCTGAGATAGCAGGGAGCAAGAGGACTTTGCTCTGGCAGCCATACCGAACCCCACAGAGCACAAGTACAGTTTGAGGAGCTCACGAGGCAAACCAGGAGCCATCGTGGTTCCCTCAATGCTCTCCCTGGCTGGGGATAGTCCATATTTTTTAATGGAAATTTGCCAATCCACCCTCCAGAGAGAGTACAGCCTACAGCAGGAGAAGGGGGTGGCCGAGGGGCGGTGTAGGACTGAGCTGGCTTCTGCCTTGTGGCCTGCAAACCTCAATTCAGAGGAAGAAAAACTGTGTAGGAATTCAAGTCAAAACCTGTGATATCCCCAAAATCTGGGAGCCAGACCCCGGCGTTTATTCTCTCCTCCGGAAAAAAACGCCTACAAGTAAACAGTGTGACACTCTGTGGGGAACCATCACCCACACCCGGCGTCCTTTTGAGGAGAAAACCCCCAAACTTCCTCCCACAGCCAAACCCCCGCTGTTGGCAAATAACGGCACGACCTCGGGCTCGGCCACCGGACGAGGCCCCGGGGGCGGGGCGGGGCAGGGCGGGCTGAGGCGGACCGAGCNGTCTCCCGGGTGGGAGCAGCGGGTGTCACCGTCCCCCATTTTCCTCTGAGGTAAGTAAAGCCGTCGCTGGGAGATGGGGGGGGAAGCGACGGACACGGAGGCGCCGCGGGACTGGGGGGACCGTGGGTCCCGCGACGCCTCCGTGTCCCCCCGTATCCTCCCGTCCTCCACCCCCGCCGCTCGTTTCCTCTTGGATTTCCCCCGGGAGGGAGATCAAGGGTATTTTTTGCGGACTCAGCGTTTTGCCACGGCAGGTTTGAGGGGAGCGGCGGCGGTCCTTAAGTTTTCCTTACTTGTGGTAAGGGAGAGGATAAGGGTTCCGTGGGGGCCGTGGTCACCCCCGTGATTTCCTCCAGAATCGCTTTCTAACCCCCCCTTCTCCTACCCTCTTCCTCCTTCTCCGTTCCTCTCGCTGCAGCCCGGAGTCGGGTGGGGGGGGTGGAAATCTCCGTGATCCGCAGGGAGTAAGTTTAAGGGGTGGCGGTGGGAACTGCCACCCTTTGGGGTGAGCGCGACAGGAGGGAGAAAGTGTCGGAAATTGAATGTTTTTAATACTTTTTGCAGCTCTGTGCGGAAACTCTATGTATTCCTTGTATACAAACACACACACACACACATATATATATATATATATGTGCATATATATTCCTTGAGCTGTGAGAACATCGCCCACAGGTTTCTGCTTCCAGATGTTTTGCTTTCTGCTCCTTCTCCGGCCTTATTTGCCTTTTGGGCTGGGAGGGAAAGCAGCAGCCCCGGCAGTTCTCTTTGCTGGGGGACATTGTTTGAACAGTAGCAGGGAACAACTTGTGTGCCTTTAATTCGGCTGCAGAGGCTATATCCATGTGGGATTAATATACTTAAGCGATCATGTCACGCTGACGTATCTTGTTCAGACTTGTAGATTTTTTTTTTTTTCCTAAAGCAGTGTGGACTTGTAGGTTGTAGCGGAAGTGTAATTAATTTTAAAACATGTGACTTGGCCTAGCACTGATGATTTTAACGTGATGTTCATACCTTGGTAAATATGCATAGATTTAGCCATCTGGCCTCCCTTTTTCCCTTTGACTGTGCACATACCACACTGCGCAAAGGAAAAAGGTACCCGTGGCAGACTTGAGGGCAAAATGTGTATTTAAGTTCTTCTGGGAAATGCTCTAAAGTTACTGTCAAGGACTGGTGGCAAGCTGCTTTCAAGCAGTTTTTGAGCATGCTTAAAATTTTTTTTTTTTTAATTTTGCTTCAGCATCAAGTGATGCCAGTTTCTAACTTGTCTTTGACGTTACTGCTGTTTGCATACGTCCAATTCAGCTGATACTGCTGTTGGGAGGCATGTAATTCTTCCTGCTATGGACAAGGCTCTTTTGTGTAGTGTGAACCTCATATGCTTTGAAGGATGTGTGTACCCCGGGTAGAGCCCTGTGGTTTCTCTTTCCTGTGATAAGGCGGTCAGGGGGTGCCAACCGGTATTGCTCACTGTGGATCTTGGCAATAAAACTTCTAACACAGGCTGGAGCTCCAAGTTGGGACAAGTCTTTGCCACTTGCCATAGTTGTTGGATTGTGCTATGGCTCGTCCACATGCAAGTGAAATTTGGAGTAGCAGCGTGCTGTAGCAGTTCTTTGTACTGTCTCTTGGTCCAAGGTAACTTGCAGGATGAGGGCTATACTGTAATGCTTTTCTACAGCTGAAGAGATGGGCTGTTTTATTGTGGCATCCCTGCTGGCACCACAGGAGTGGTATGACATGGCGTGTCACCTCAGCATACTTACCTTCTGAAACTTGGCTCTTCCATCATTTAGGGCCCACCCTCTGAAGAAGCGGCCTGGTTTTAGACATGAGCAGACCTGCCAAAATCTCAAACCTCCGGCACTGGTAGTGTGTTTGGGATTGTGATGCTGAAATCTTCATTTTCTTAAATTTGGCTCTTATAGAATAACAGTTGTCATCAAAAGATTAAAAATAAAGTCTACTTGCTGCTAACACTTGGTGGGTGAAATTTTCATCTCTTCTGCTGCAGCTGCTCTGTAGTTTCTCTGCTGGCTGCAAGGTCTCTAGAATTACAGTGTGCAGTACCAAATAGACTACTTTTTCTATTAACCTAGGGATGTTAATACTATGGTATACTTACCCTAACAAAAGTAGTATGTGAATCCTGACACCTGTGTGACTGCTGTTTTGGGAATCTTCTTGCCTTTTCTTGGGTAAAAAGCTCAGTCACAAGACACAAGAAGAAGTCCTGTTAACGATGTATGACAGGAAGAATAAAATTTGGTATGAAATTGGTTGTGCCATTGCTGCCTTGTGGTGTTAGATGTTTTTGCGTGCTCTGGGTAGCTCTTGGAATCTCAGCAACACTGCTTGATTATTTTACTCCCTACACTGCCAAGTAAAATCATACAGCCTAATTTATTTAGGTTTGGCATGTTCTCACTGAAACTTGTGCTGTGCTAGATGAATGAACAGCCTGCTTGTTTATATTGCCTTTTTTCCTCCCTCACTTTTAATAGGCCCTCATAGGTCTTATTGTGGTTCTGCTGGAAGGGTTCAGAATTTGGTCCAGCCTGCCAATAAAAACAGAAATAAAGAACTATGAACCATATTAAACCTGTTATCAAAGAAGGTATTTTCATACTGTCAGTTATCAGGGTAGAAATCTCAATTCAGATGGCTCCAGTCAGTCCTACAATCACATTTACTGCTCTTCTATAAATTTTTTTTCTGGCAGTTTATTGCTAGCTGTCTGGGGCTGAAGCATACTTGGGACAGATGTGAACAAGCTACCTTCATCTTCGCAGAGTTACAAAGTAACCTAATTGGCTTCTAGGTCTCATTGTATCTTTTTTCATGTCCTTCTATAATAACTCAGTTTCTTTCTGTCTTCTTAGTGTTCCTTTCCAGGTGTCTTTTACCAATCGAATCTTTGCTGGATTACTTTCTCCCAGATAAATTATTATGCTTTTTCCCACAGACATCCAAGAAATAAAATGCATGATGGAATTTTCTATCCCACCCCCCTTACCTTTCTTCAATATTCTCCCACGTTCATGTGCAACTTTACGTAAGTGAAGCTAGCTAGAAAGTGCTCATTAAAATGTCATTGAAGTGAAAGTCAGGAAGAATGTTAATCAAAAATGCTTTTCAGTTTCAAGTCACTCATTTCTGATGAATAAATCTTTGAAAACAAAACCAGTCTCTTTGTTTTCTGCTGCTCATATTCCCCCTGTACTTTTTGCTGTCTTGATTATGGTGGTTGGGTTATTTGTGATAACTGTATTTGACACAATCAATTCATTTATGGCTTTAGAGAAATACAATACTGAAATACTCAACTAAGTCTGGAATGAAAATGTAGTCAGTATGGTTCAATTGACTACAGGTGTGAAGAGAGACTAGGAGTCTTCAAAGAGTTTTAAGTGTTGAATAGCTCAACGGTCAATCCTGACTTGCATCTGCTCACCAACATTTTTAGCTCACACTAGATGAATGATTACAGTGATGATTGTCAGGGGCTGTTTCTCTGGGAAGTCAAAGGTACTCCTTTAGCTGCCTGGGACCACAGAGAGCTGCTGCAAGATTGCAGGGAAGTGTTTGAGCCATGTGAGGTTGCAGCCTGGAAGATGGGAGGATGATGGTATGTAGCTGTATTACTGGGAAAAGATGTCACAGGTTCTAGAGTCATCAGATTTCCTAGACTGGAAGGCTTCATGAGCTGCCTGCGGCATACTGGAGGCACAGGTCGCTCTCTGCCTGGATAGAGCTGAGACAGCAGCACTGTCATTGAGTAATGTTTCAGTATGAAAGTATAATGTCAGTGTAAAGTCCAGAAATACTTCTGACCTATGACCACTTGGGATCATGTATCTTAAAGCAACAAAACCAGGGCCTGTCTGTGGCTGCAAACTCTTCATGCTGTTTTCCTTGGCTTGCCGCTGAATTCCAGGTTTAGGTTTAGCTTCAGCTACTCCTCAATATTGTATTATTTTGATGGTTGCTGCAGCTTTTTGTGCTGAAGGTGAAGTAGGTCTGTTGTGTCTTCACATGGAGAGAATTTGAGACTTTCACCTGGTGCTTTGACACTGATGTTAGAAAGTAGTGTAGAGGGAACTGAGCTTTGTAGGTCTCTACAGGACAAAGATCTAGTGAGGGGAGAGCAGATTCCCACTGCTACTAGATTGTACTGCTGGTTGTTTCCCCATTGCTCCTAGTTTATCCAGGAAGGCTCCAGGCTGTTAATCATGTTTTTGTGGGTCTTCCTGAGGTGTTCCTGTCCCTGTGTTGAGAGATACTTCATGCCTGATAGTATCAAAAAGAATGTCTGGAAGGTTGAATTCTCAGATCTTGGAGGAAAACAAATAAACCCAAACTCTTTTAAAGTACAAGGATATCTAAATGTACTCAATTTGGGTTGTGTAAGCCAGCTTTTGGGATGTTTCTCTTGACTGAGAGGACTTTCCAAGAGCACAAAGTTTTTATGAAGTAGAACATTTCCTTGCAGTGCTCTGTCTACATAGACATTATAGGCTCAGACTACTGAAGACCTTAGCACAGGCTTTGATGCATTAATAATTTCAGCCTTTGTTTATCATTCTCAAATCTGGGATTCTTGTCCTATGTGTGTATATGGTGAGATGTGAAAACAAGAAGATTTTGAAATACATTACTGGAGCACTCATTGTTAAGAATTGGCTGTATTTTTGACCATTGCTGACTGCCTGAAACATCTGGCCCTCTTTGAGCAGGAGAAGGTTTTGGAATTTTGATATTTCCTCTACAGAGACTTTCCCTAGTTCCTGGGAAACTGAAGGTCCATTCACTTGCTTGAGTGAGGAGAGGCTCTTTCCAAAAGAGTAGTACTTTTGTCAATGGCAGGTCCAACATACAGCAAACTCACAGGCTGGACCAGAGGTGATCTATGGTGATCATAAGGGAAATGATTCTGTGGGACTTCAACATGTTAAGCCTTATCAATATATTTGTTGAAGTTCCCAAAATGTGTCATTATGGTACATTTTTGCTACCTCCTGCTGCAAGGTATTAGAGCTAGTCTTGCTAAAGCAGTTTGTTTATTGTAGTCTTTGAGTAAATGTTAGCTTTAGCTTTTCAGATTGATGAAATCTAATAAAGATGCCTTGCTGGAGGCACCTTATATTTCATGTTTGCAGACCAGGTGGACATAGTGATTCCTACCATCTGCTTGTACCCATGTCCTTGACTTGGTATCATGATGGGGGCAGGGGGATGGAGGGGGGTTGGAAGACAGGATTTAAATCTCATCTAGACAGCTTTGGGTGATGCAACACATATCAGGTATTTCACTCTTGGGATTGTGTATTTCCTATTGGAAGGTCTTAGGTTTCTCAGTTTCATAGTGCTTTATGCTTTTTGCTTCCTGAATGTGGCAAAGTACATTTTGCCTGCCACTTGCACCTTTTAGAAGGTGTATGATCTCTCTGATTTTTTTTCCTAATTCAAGGAACAGCCCATACTAGTTTATACCATGGCAGATAAAGTGGACCGTGCCATTCTGGTTGCTGGGTGCCACAGGAGAAGCATGATCAACCTGTAATGCTTTCTGGAGGTGCAAGCTGTTGAATCCCAGTTATGGTTAGACCTGGGCATTCTTCAAGTAGGAGCAGTTATGAGCGCAGACAGGTAGTGTGAGGGTGAAGTAGCCATAATGGTAAGAATAAGGCACATTCCAGCAGAAGGAGATGTTGGTGGCTTCAGTCAGTCGTTTTCTTGAAACAAACTGTCCTCACTTTTGTGAATTAGAGAAAGGGGACAGAAAAAAGATCAATATGCTTTCTGAGGTATAAAAAGATCTCTTGACTGAATAGCATGGCAATAACTGAAGGCCAGAGCTGGGTGGAGCTCAATACTCCTCCCTCATGAAGCAGCAGAGCTGTTTGGTCATCTGAATTGTGGCGATGGCCCTAGGGCTGACAGGAGGATTATTACAGCATTGTTCCTACTTTCTAGAAAGTTTACCTCATTGTTCTTTACAAATTTCAAAGATGATGGAAGCATTTTTCTTATGTGGTACCCGCAGTGCTAAACCTGCTAGAGCTGTGCCTGCTGCTGCTGAGTCCCTGGTGGTGTCTGCTCCTGGAAACAAATAGGAAATGTTGGTTTGTGCAGAACTGTGCAGAAGGCTTTTAGGATTGAAATGACAAGTTTTCTGAACAGGAGGAATGATTGAAACTGTTGTAGTTCCACTTTGCTTACTTCAGCAGGATTTTGTTAGTGGGTTTGCTGTTATTTGTTGCTTTCTGCATAATAGACTGGAAAAAGAAGCAGAATGGTTAGGATATGCTTAAAGGGGTTTTGGTTGGTTTTTTTTTGGAGCTGCCAATACACTTGAACTTTGGTTGTCTCAAAAAGAAATCTTTGAAGTTGTCCATAATTGGAAGTATCTGCATCAGATTTTAGTTTTTCAGAGACCTATAATGAATGCTTCTAAAAACTAAGTACCACTGACTTTATTTTTTGTTGTTAGGTGGCTTGATCATAGATATCTTCGTAAAATGGAAGTGTATTCAACATGCAAAATGTCAAAGAGGACCAAAATAGTAAGATCTAAAAGTCTGTGGACCTTTCTATGCAGGATCCAGAGATTTTAATCTTCCCCTTCTGTCAGCAGTTCAAAGAAGAAGCAAAAGAAGCAAATGCAAAACATCTGACTGATGTTTACTTGTATATACTGCCAACACTAAAATTGAGGAGATTGAGATAGAAGGTTTTTAAGCTCATTGTTTAGCAGTTGGACTAGATGACCTTTGAAGGTCCTTTCCAACTGAACACATTCTGTGACTAAGTGAGCACATGGTCACTGCTTTTGTCTAAGGCTCAGATGAGGTACTGTTGCTTGCAGGGGTCTAGTTTGAGGAAGTTAGGCTTTTTTATATGGCAGAAAAAGAGACTAGCAGACAATCTAGTAGCTTTTCATAGCTACTGGAGGATAGTATAAAGGTAATAGTGACATACTCTGCTTAGTGGTGCCAGATGGCAGCAAGGGGCAATGACGACAAATTGTTATTTTGGAAAATCAGGTGGGACACTAGGAAAATCTTGCTAGTAGAGGGTAGTGAAGCACTGCAGCAGGTCATCCAGAGAAGCTGGTGTCTGTCCTCAGAGCTTTAAAGGACTCATCAAGGCAAAGCTATGTTTGACCTGATCGACTAATGATGATAGTCTCATTTTGAGTCAGAGGCTGGACTAGGTAACTTCCAAAGGTTTCTTCCAGGTAAATTTTGTAGGATGCAGGCTCCAATTCCCCCCAAAATAAGATTTATTTCTTTTTTAGACAACTTTGAAATGAACTGTGCTGGGATACTTGGTAATAAACTTAGTTTTGTATTGTCAATGCAGCTCTGTAGTTAATACAATAATGCTACTGAGATCAGTATTTTTTGCCTAAGTATTTGTGACCTGAGGACCTGCAGGTTATTTTTATCAACAGATTTCTGTGGGCCTCTCTCAGCCCAGAGGGATGGTTAATACTGCCAAAACTTGCCAAACCCCTCCAAAGATAGATTTGTAGAATGATGATGCATTGTGATCACCAAGAGAGCAGGTGGATTGCACTGAAATTGGCCTTACAGTCTTAAGTTGGTAAGACTGTATGTTCCACAGCAAAAGATCACTGTCATCTTTCTTCATCCTGCACTTTTCCTCTTCAAGTCCCTTTTGCCTAGTAAAACCAAAAGTAGCAGACTGGATGCCTTCTATTCTTATTTTGGCTCCACAAGCATGAATTAGACTAATATTATGCTATTATTAGAGCTGGTATAAGGGGGAATAGCCATATGAATAGCTTTGTCTATTGGACTGAGGAGAGGTGAGGAAAGTTAGAGAAAAATACAGAAGATTTGAAGTATTCCATGCTAGAAAGCTGGATGCTATCCACTTATAGACTTCTCCCTACAAATAAACCCTCTGCTCTATCTTTGGACTTCTCTTCAATGAAGTCCTGTGTGCGTTTTGATTTTTGAGGCATTCTTTTCATAATTTACTTAGCTGTTAAGGTGAAGAGGCCAAATCTTGATGTGCACTGCTTAAAACATTCTGTTGTCCAAGATCAGTAATTTGGATGCTCTTTTATCTAATACCTAAGACTTCTGCTAGAGGACCTTTTTGTCCTTCATTTCTCTTACTTGTTTGCTTATTTTTCCTGGGTGAAAACAATTCTTGTCTCATTCTACATATGCAGCTACGTTTTTTTTTTTTTGGTTTCTGCTATATGATATCGGGAAAAATGAAAATTCACATGTATAGGATTATGTGACATTGTAACTGGACAAAAATCTACATGTATAATGTTTTTAAACATCATACAAACAACCTCTTTTGAAGTGAAAATGGAGATTCGTTGCAAAAATCATGACTGTTTGAATGCATGTAAATGCTGCTGTTTAAAGAAAAGGTTAACATCGTGAACACAAATTCACAGACTTCACAAAACAAAGCTGTCTGCTAACCAAAAGATCACTTGGCATATTTTTCATCTATCTGTCATCCATACTTCACAGAAAGAAATAAAACCCTGTACTTACATACTCCAGGCCTTCACTCCTTGCCAAAGTAACGCTTTGTTAGTTATTTGGGACCCTCTGCTCTTACATGCATAGATTACTAATTTCAGTAAAAGGGTAAGGGATCCCATCGTACTCTTACTGATTTTAAAAAACCTTTCTCATTTTCGGTGAAGTCTCCTGGAGCCTGGTTTCTCTGCTGACAGTGGAGATGGTTTGCAGATTATGCTTCATGCCCCTGAGCATCTACCCTACAGGCTAAGGATGTTAAATGGTGCCTTTTAGGGAAATGCAAGCCCACATTGCCTATGAAATGGCAATGGGATTTTTTCCACCCATATTGCAGCAGCATGCAAAAGCAACAGGATAACTTTTTTGAATTAGAAAGACTGAGCTGAATTATTTTGTGCTAATTGAGGATGGGAAAGTTCAAAAATGGAGCTTAGTTTTAGTAGCATATTTTTTCCTTTGGGTTTTTAGTGGAGTAATAAAATGTAGCTTTTGGATTTAAAGGATGATTAGAGGCCTCATTACATCACTGGTCAGAAGATTTATTATTTGCAGCATTACTTGAATTATATGCAGGATCTGGAATACATTAGAGGCTGATATTAGAATACATTAGAAGCTTCTTAGAAGATTAAAAAAAATATTTGATTTACCTGCAGAAAACATAAGCTTCCCTTATGTAGTTATGTGAAGCATTTTTGGTGGTCTACGAACTTTTTGGAGGACAAATTCTTGGGATAAGGGGTAGAAGTTTAGTATATGCATCGTCCACCTATGCTCCCTGAAACAGAAGAGGGTTTTCCTATGCTCACATGAGCTTGTGGATGAGGTTAGTAGGTTCTCTAACATGGTGATTTATCAAATGGTTTCCTCCTGTTGTGGGTTTGAATGGGAGCTACTCCAAATTTGAGGACAGAACAATAGCTGTGGAGGAAATTAGTCATGGAAGGAAGTGAGGAGGAAGGAGCATGTTTTTATCAGCAGTGGAAGAACTTCCCAATACACAAGGGTTTCACTGAAGATAATGTAGGCAGTGGTGAGTAGTGACAGTTTACACCTTTGCTTTGTTTCCAATTGGGTATTAAAGACTTGAATTCTTGCATTCTTCTTAATTTGATACATTTGGTAAGTATTCTCCATGACCATGTGGATCCAAAATACATTTTTATGAAGACTTTAGAATTTGGTGTTTATTTCATGTGGAGTGGGAGTTTTGAGAGACTTGCATCAGATAATTCCCTGGTTGTGGGGGATGCTGTACAAAATAGGGGGATGTGAAGGGATTTATCTTGAATTTGTGATTTTCAAGGCTGGCTTAATTAGTGCTTGTGATTTTACCCTATAATTTTTTGTGATTCATAAAATATCTATTCTGAGTAGGATTTGCTAGTTGAACATAAAGGATTTCTGTTTGGTATGTAACCCTTTTAAATTCTGCTAAAAGAGTTGGGAAGATCTATTCTGATATGTACTGAAGAAATGGTTTATGCTTTTGGACAGGTATAGGTACATAAATATATGTAAACCAAAATGACACCAGACCATTTTATATCTGGCATGTCAGCACATGGCTGGTTGGTAGAAGCCAGGACATAGATAACAGCCAGCCAATTCCAGCAGCGGCCACTGGAGGCCAACAAGAATTCCCAAGGGCATCTAAGAAGGCACTGCGTGTCCGGGTTGGGGTAACTAAAATTTAAATGTTAATATATTAATACTTGTGTGATTTGGTATTTCCATGGAAACAGCTTCTCTCCAGCTGTCATGAAGAAAAGTAGAATGATTTTGGTGGAAAAACTTTTGCATAAGTTTGAGTTGTAAGAGCAAGGCAGTATAGGTGGTTTGCCAATTTATTTTGCCTTGCTTATTGTCTTGCCAGTTTATATTACCTATCTTATATAGACAGAGTCAACAAGATACTGAGGTTTTTTTTAACAACCTTCCCTCCCACAAAAAATGCCCCTTTCCAAAACCAAAATTAAAATCAGGAGGAGGATCCCATTTCAACTCCTCTTAGGTTAATTTGGTGTCAATCAGTTGTTCAGAGGAAGAAAGCATGAGTGAGTGCAAGGATTGATGTTCAGTCAAGGGAAAAAAAACCCCTCTGGAACATGTTCAGCATAGCTTAGAGGACAAGTTTATATAGCTGGAACATGCTTGTGGTAAGTTGAGGATTTACACCAAAGCTGTAACTGTACATTGTCAAAATACAGGTGTTCTTTAGTTGTATGTTAATGTCTTTAGTTATTTTATATGATTTTGAAAGGTGCTACCTAGTGCATGTAAAAGTGCCTAAAAATTTATATTCTTAATGAAGCATCTTCTGCAGTAAGATTTCCCCTCTTTTTATTTTTAATGAAGGACATACTAGAGGGGTGACTGCTTCAGGTAGCCAATAGAGAGACATAGAGGCTTTTAGGATATGATAGATTCTCTTATAATAGCTACTTCAGGGTAGGATGAATCACTGCTCACAAAGGCGTATTTCTGTTCAGTGACTATAAAGAGAGGGGGAGTAGAAGTGACTCAGTGAGATGTGGTTGTTTATATTTGGTCAAATATATTTCAAGTTAAGTGCATAAGGCTACAGTCCAGAAGCAGCTCAGCTCTTCATGGCACCCAGGATATGCGTTTCAGAAGTTCAGCTACAAAGCCTGGTTAGAGTGTGCTGGAGCTCTACTCTGGCTGGTGCCTTCATCACCCTTCGCAACTGGAACCATTCTGTGAAGGAATGGTTCATGTGTACTCACTTTTCACCCTGATGAGGAGTTGATGTCATCCCCGAAATAAAGCCAGGATGTGGACCATGTGTGTGCCTGAACCCATGTGTTTGGGTCTCACAATTTAGACATGGCTTAAATTCCTTGTGCAAGCAGCAGAAGGAGAGAAGAGATTTGGAAAGTCTCCAGAAGCCACCTAAATTCTGGTAAGATTGAATTCAAACATATAACCTGAATATATGCTTGCTTCTATGGTGTGTTTTCATTTCATATTTCTGTCAGCATATATGAAGAAAATAGAATTATCTGTTTTCATGTCTGTGCACAATTGATCTCCAGGTTTCCTAAATTAGGGATCTGTGGTGTCTAGGTGCAAAGAAGTTAACTGAAATCATGGACTTTAAGCTTATTTTAAAAAACAAAATTAGACCCAATGATGTCCTTACAGAACAGCACACCTGCTTACAGTTAGTAACTTCAATGTAATGTTAATATTTACTCTTGTAGCTTACAGTGATTTCTGCCATCACTTCAACCCCAACAGAGTGAGTGAGTGAGGCATTTTGTAAAGGCTGGCATCAATGATATTATTAATTAATAGGTCTAGGTGCCTAGTTTTGAAATTTTGTAACCTGCTTTGACTTTTGTTTATGCTATCATTCATTACCAAGGCTGAATTTTGCTGGTAGTAACAGTTCTGGGAAGTTCCGGAGGAAAGAGTCTACTACCGACACAAGAAATAGTTTTGAAATTCTTACCATTACTGAACTTGCCAAAATGTCACTGTTGCTATAGGTCATCTATGCAAGGCTCAAAATCATCTTTCTACTGTACTGAATGTCACATAAGTTGCTTGGTGTCTTCAGTGCGAGTGTTACATATATTCCACTCTTCTTGTGAAGATCCCTTTAAATGGAGAAGTTCTGTTGTTTCTGGGATTAGACCAAACTGCTTTGATTCAAGAATACAGAGGGAAAAACAACAGTGGGTTCTTTGCATTCCAGTTCTCTGTTTTATTACTTCCAAAGGACTCCACTTTTCTCCAAAAGTTGTATCTGCACCCTTCAGAAAATTGTGTGTGTTCATTAATTATAGGAGCATGTCAAGAAGAGAACATGGCATTTTCTGAGTTTGGGGTTTACCTTTATTTGGTATTACCTTTGTGTTTGGCATCTGAGTTTCTCAGCTTCTCTGAGACAATGCCATTTTGCAATTAAATATATAATGCAATTACATAAATGGAAATCCTCTCCTTTCTCTTTGTAACTGATGTGAAAATTGGATGGGCACACTTCAATTTGAGATCAGTCACTTTGGACAAATTCACAGACCAATGTACAGAAGAGGTATTTTCAAAAATCTCGTTTTCTGAAGCCTTATTTGCTGCATGGTACTCAAGCACCATTTTTGAGAAACATCATATATTTTCTCTTGATCTTTATGATAGGGCCTAGCTGAAGAATTCACAGATGTGTGGTGGTTTATTTTCAGCACGTCCCGTTGAAATAGGGGGCTCTGATCCTTTGGCCAGGGAAGAGCTGAAGTGTAATAACTCACAGGAGGAGCTGGGTGGGTGTGTGGCTGCTGGTTCTGTGTTCATGATTCAACAGTCCTGGAAATGATATCTGGGAGCATCTGAACCCTTGATTGTCTACAGTTGAGGCACTGCAGTGGTTAAAGATTGGTGTACATGGTTTTGAAGCAGAGTTGTGCAGGCTGTGCTGAACCCTTGTCTTTTGGGAGGGTTATGTCAGTGACTTGTCTTGGAATTGTGAGGGTTTATTGCCTTTCTTTTTGAGGTAACTGTTTCCTCCTTGCTAGAAGCAAACTGACAGACCATATAAGTTCTTTGTGCATGTTGCTTTATGAATGTGCACCTGATCCATGTGGAGCGTGGTGCCTCTTTCACTGATTCTCCGTGGCTCCTCATCTGGCTTGGGCACTATCATCTTCCTTGTCGAACCTACACAATCAGACTAAGGGTTTCCAGACTCTAGCTGTTTTGCCTCATTAAAGAATCGTGGAATGTGTTGTGTTGGAAGGGACCTTGAAAGGCCACCTAATCTAACCCCCATGCAGTCAGCAGGGACATCCTGCACTAGATCAGGTTGCTTAGAGCCTCATCAAGCCTGGCCTTAGATGTCTCCAGGGATGGGGACTTCACCACCTCTCTGGGCAACCTGTTCCAACCCTCATGGTGAAGAACTTCCTCCTAATGTCTAATCTAAACCTATCCTGCTCCAGTTTAAAACGGTTGTCCCTTGTCCCATCACTCTGCCCTTGCTAACAGTCCCTGCCTAGCTTTCTTGTAGGCTCTCTTCAGGTACTGGCAGGCCACTATAAGGTCTCCCCCAGAACCTTCCCTTGTCCAGGCTGAACAACTCCAATGCTCTCAGCCTGTCCTTGTAGGAGATGTGTTCCAGTTCCCTAATTATCCTTGTGGCCTTCCTCTGGACCCTATCCAACTGGTCCATGTACCTCCCTTTCCCACTGCCTGATTATATGTCACATTTTGCTCTACTCGACCTTTCTTGCACTCTCACTTTGCAGTCCACTCTCCTGTATGTCCATGAGGCACCCGCCAAAGGGTCATGAAAGCAACAGGCGAGGTTGTCTTCCTGCTGTCAGCTCCAATGTCTGGTCCCTGGCAGATGGGAGCAGCAGTTACAGGGGAAATCCTGCTAATCTCCTGTAACTTGAGCCCATTACATGCTCAGTCGCACTGTGGGGCTGGTGTCTTTCCAGCCACACACAGACGGATGACTGGAGGAGGCGGTGGATGATTACTGTGGAGCATTCTCTGAGGTTTGCACTGTAGTGATTAGGGAAAAAGGTAAAAAGATGGTGGCTATCACCTGAATTCTAGCAGTTTTTAAAGTTTTGACAGATAAGAAAATGTTTTCACAAGTGTAGGGAAAAACACTGTAACCTTGATTTAACAAGAAAACAAAAAGCAAGGGATCAGCACCCTGCCAAATTTCAAGGCTGCCCCAATGTGGGCAGGGGAGCCAGAGTTCCCCAGTGGGTGAGTTACAAGGGTGGCAGAGCAGCATGTTTTTGTCTAGGCTGTCTCAGAAATGGGCAAACTGCATTTTGGCAGAAAAGTAAATCCTGCAGCAGATGTCCAGCATGGAAAATTTTTAACACGGGCAGCTTGGGTTTGGCAAAGTCAAAAGAATGTGGAAAATACCGATGAGAAAGCACCAGGCCACCTTATTAACAGATGGAGTTACCATTCCTCTTCCTGCAATCTCCAGCCACCCAACAGAATCAACTATTTGATTTTTTTGGGTCTTGCTTGGTTTGGGTAGATTTTTTAGCTGCTCTGTTTTGTTTTGTTTTAATTTTAAATAGGGCAGAGTATAGCACAGTGGAGGGTGTGATTGAGCAGAGTGAAGGCTGGCTGGCAGAAGCCTTCTCAGCAGGAGCACATTTCAGCTGTGCCAAGGAGGGGAGGGTTTTCACAAATTGGGTGGGTGAAGCCAGAAGGGCAGGTTTTTGCTTGCGGGATAGAGGAATAATGGATTTTTGGTAGGCTGTGTTTATAATATGCAAAACAGTCCATAGGAAACAATGGGGCCTTGGGACAGAGCTGCCAGTGAATGAGAGCTTTGTTTCCTCTTGTCTATTCATATTTCTAAACTTTTAGTGGCATTTTAAACATATTTAACACATTTTTATGTTGTGGCTTGCATTGCATGAGCTGTTGTCTAAACTAGTGTTGCACTACAATCTTTATCCCTTTCTGGATAAAGACTGACTTTCAGCTTAAGCTCCTTTTTGTATTTTTCTTAATTGCAACTCTTGTTCAATAATCCTCAGCTGCTTTGTTCTCTTGTTTTAAAACTTCAGCAAAATTTGTGAGGATAACTGATTGACAGCAGCCCTGTGTACCCGGCATAGCAAGCTGCCACCAGTTTGGCTTGAAAATGGCAACTGGTATCAAGAGTCCTTGATACCCTTGGTACAAATGAACATCAGTTGTAAGCTAATCGCAGGAGCCACAGTCTGGATGCTGCTGATGTGATTTATCTCCCAAGAGTATTTAAACACCACTGGATAGATATGTTTTCATAGAGAACCTTCCTGTACCTGCAGTCCTTAACAACTGATCTCAAATATTCAGAAAGACATTGTGCTGTTATTGCAAATGCTGCACAGTGAGATTGTGCAGTATTAAAATGGGAGTATCACTGCCCAAATCAGAACACGTTTCAGCTGCTTGTTAAAATAAGGGTTTGATCGATTGGTTTATGGTGCACAGCTCACCTTCACAACCAAAACACTGTTGTCACAGTTCTGCAATCTCGGCAACGTTTGTGCTAATTGATGATTGGCAAAAGCTTTGGAAAATTCTTGTGCAAGATATGATGTAGGGGCTGGTGCAGCAGAGGGTGAAGGGAGTTGTTTGCCTTTGCAGCATAAGCTGTTTCATGGAGCTATCACTTCACCTCGCCAGTGAAACTCCTTCCCTGTGCGAGGGGAAATTCCTGGTTCATCAGTATGGATGCATTGTTTTTACACATTAAGAAGTGCTGTGTTGCCGTGTCAATCATCCCCGTTAGGATCAGTTTGAGAGCGATAGGGCTGACGAAGCTGGGTGTGATTGGCTGCCATATGCTGGGAGGGCTCTGGGAGAAGGAAGGGCTGCAGTCTTTCAGCAACAGAGTTTAGGCTGTGTCTTTGCTTCATCATCTGAGGGAAAAAATCCCCAGATAAGGCACAAGGCTTTCCGAGTGCCAAAAAAAAAAAAAAAAAAAAAAAAGAAAGAAAGAAGAAATACAGGCTGCTCATTATTCTATGTGAAAATTACTAGCCATGATGCAATGGGGAAGATATGGCTGTTTATTGATATTGGATCTTCCTTTTCACGCTGGGAATGTACTGAATAGACAGGGCTAAACAAGGTAGGAGAATTGTTTTCTTTTATTGGATGTTTTAAAAGAGTTTGCTGCAGTGTGCTGCATGCTGTATGTGTCACTTGGGGGGTGTCAGGGAAACAACGTTTCTCCGCTGAATTAATTCCATTTGGGTGCAATAGGTGGATTTTAGGGGAACTTGCTCTTGAAGGGAAACCAATTGCCAGTGTAAATAGTTCTCGTCAGAAATAGAACGTGAGTATACGCATATTAAAATAACGCAAGTAAAAAAAAGAAATAGGTCAGTATGTTTCAGAACTGCCGCTACCCTAATTGGATTTTTAGCTGGATTGTTGTCTGGTAGTGCTGCCTAGCTTTAGAGAGGAAAAAAAAAAAAAAAAAAGAATAAAAAAAGAGTCAGCCTGGAAATCTGTGAAGTTTATAGCAGGTAGGTTTGAAGATTTAGGTGAATTAGGCTGGCTGATCTAAATAGTTCCCTATTGGAAGCTTTAATTAAAGACAAAACTACCTTTCTTGGACTTGTAGGAGTCATAGAATGAATGAGATTACAATACTATAAGCCCTTAAAAAAGTGTGAGGATTTTTTACTGCACCATGATTCCTTGTGTTCTTTGAGGCAAGCTGGGAGAGTTTTTTGTATTGTAGTTTAACTGAGTGTTTCCCCTGCCCTTTCCAGTTCTTTGTCTTGGCAGCAAAACAGAACCTGTACGTGAAAACAGGGAGAACAAGGTTAATAATACGTGCTGCAATTATCTGATCTTTATACATTTTTAATGAGAGAACACGCAGCTAGCAGAATAATTTAATGAGCAGGCTGGCTTTTAGAGCAATGATTTTGCTGTGCTGAGGCACATCAACTTTCTTGCTGAGGAGGAGCCTCAGGAAGGGATGAAGAAGATTGGTGTGAAATGCTCTGGACAGAAGGAAAAGGATTATTTAGGCAAAAGTCTGTAAAATTTTGGGAAAATGGAGGAGCTATTGATTATTACTAAGTACTAGATTGGAAGGAAACTTCACTGTCATATTGCGGGAGGGATCTGAGGATATGGCCTCATCCCATGGCGTGCTGAAGCCTCCTTGACTTTCTTAGACTACCATATGTATTGATGGTGCTCAGTACCTTTCGGGATGGCATCCAATTAGACATCCAAATGAACATGCTGTTTTCAGTTGTCCTAAAGCAGCATTGTGTATAGGTACAGTATGTATGTTTTTTTTTCCAGTACCAGTGGTGAGACAGCAAGGAAATATTAGTCTTATTACTCCTGTAATAGCTGTAAACTCTCTATTGAAATATTTTTATTCAAATAGAATGTGGGCAGAAAAATTACATGTATCAGCTAAGGAAGATTAAAGATACAATGTCTTGAAGAAGAAATCAAGTGAGAGAACCTTGCACTGCCTAGAAGTTTTCAGTGGTGGGTGATTTGGCGGAAAGTNTATTGATGGTGCTCAGTACCTTTCGGGATGGCATCCAATTAGACATCCAAATGAACATGCTGTTTTCAGTTGTCCTAAAGCAGCATTGTGTATAGGTACAGTATGTATTTTTTTTTTTCCAGTACCAGTGGTGAGACAGCAAGGAAATATTAGTCTTATTACTCCTGTAATAGCTGTAAACTCTCTATTGAAATATTTTTATTCAAATAGAATGTGGGCAGAAAAATTACATGTATCAGCTAAGGAAGATTAAAGATACAATGTCTTGAAGAAGAAATCAAGTGAGAGAACCTTGCACTGCCTAGAAAAGTTTTCAGTGGTGGGTGATTTGGTGGAAAGTTTCAAGATTTTTATTTTTTTTTTAATCCCTCTTCCGCCCCCTTCCAGGAACAAGTTACGCTGGTTTTAGAAGTACTGCATGAAATACGCCCTTCTAGACCTACTGTCCCTCCCCTTTTCCAAGGAGAAGTACAAGGCAGGCACTCAAAACTCCCCATGTCACCTCCCAGCTCCTCGAAGCTGACTCCACTCATAGGAGGCTGATTTGAATTCCCAGTTCCCTGACTAAATACTTACTCAAGACCTACAGCCAGGTTGCTGGTACATCTTCAGCATGTGAAGCAGCTATTTTTAAATGCTATACTTTTCTAAGCAAAATCAACCTCATGTCTGCTGAGAGATTTCAGACTGCTAACAAGTAAAACACATGTCAGGGTATATAGCATTGTTATGAAAAATCCTTGGGGTATGGATATGTATGCTTAAATAACTGTCACTGTCAATGTTTAAATGTGATGTTAAAAGTCAAAATAATCTTTCCCAAGCTATAAAATGTGAGATAAATTTTTAAGTTTTGCAAATGGAGTAATTTTTGTGCACAAATGATGGAGAAAACTTTTCAGTCTCTTGTTTTGCAACTGTCTCTTTCTTTCAGATAATTTAAGTGGATTCTTTTTATACCTTTGAGACTGGCAGTTAGGTATAAGGAGGATAATGCTATATATTGCAAAGGGAAAATTTTGCATTCATTACTCAGTCAGATAGTTTGTATTAATCAAGCAACAAAGGATTTAAAAAAAATCCCTCCTTCCTGCTCAAGTACTTTCTATAGATAGATAGTTGTGTTTTGGTTTGGAAGGTAGACTGGCAGTAAACTCTTTACTTACAGTTGTTATGTAAACAGTTGGTAATAAAAATATTTTGGACTGTATTCTGCTAGCTCTTTTCATTTAGTAGTATTTTTTTCCTCTTAAGTACTATCTTAATTCCTCTTCCTTACTCTGTGGACTTCATCAGAGCTGTTAGTGCAGAAATGTCTTACTGTGCACAGTCTGTCTGTTTTCAAGGAATAATTACTCTGTTTAGCATTAGTTTCTTAATTTTCCTGAGGTAGGGTTTACTAATGAGTTACTTGTCCTGAAAACAGTGTTGTGAGTGCAGTATGTTTATAAAGAAAAATCAAGTTCTTAATTTGTAAGCATATATTTTATAGAAATACAAAATAGTCATGTGCTACAGTGTTTTAAATGTTGGGGTTTTTTAGAAAGAAAAATAACTCTTAATGTTACGTGGGATTTCAGGCACTCGGGCCTGGTAACTCATTTCTTCGGTGAATGAATGTTATTCTCTGTTGCTCACAAGTATGTAATGAATAATCTATAGTGTGCTAATTTGTATAAAGCCCTGTAAAATGTTCAGTTTTTATAGGACTGAGAGATGAGAAAAAGACTAACTGTTCAAATTAAATTCCTCATCAGTGATTTCACATATGGATTTAATTTCTTAAATCATTAGTTAGACGTATTGCTAAGATTTAAATTTCACTCAATAGCTATTAGTGATACCTTGTTTTGTAATGTTACAAGAAAATCCTGATTATGAGGATTTGTTTTTCTTTTTCATGGAAGAAACGCTTGTATGTTTTAAAAGTCTGATTTTCCTCCGCCCCCTTTTTTTGTGAAGAGTGATGCATGACTTACTGAAAGAGAATTAAATCACTTGCTTTGGAATTTGTTGGTGCATGTTTTATTTTTAAAACCATTTTCTAACCCTTGATTGTGAAGCTAATTTGATGTGTTTAATGCAGTGGGTTATGGTTAACTAGCGCGAACCAGTGCTGTGTAAGTGGTCTGTAAACAGTTGGAAATTGTAGCCTGAGGAAAATAAAACTCATTTCAAGAGGATGTCAGTGCTGAAAACTAGTTCAAATAATAGTGGTATTAACTGCTTGTCTAATTAAACTAATCTTCTCACGCATTATTAGCAAATGCAGTGACAGTTGTTGGTTATTGATATATGGAGTCCAAAGTTTCCTTTTCAAAATGAACTTTTTGGCTTTATTTGGGATGGAGAGTGCATGAGGAGAAAGAATTCATGCAGCCTTTTTCTAGAAACTGCCACTTTCTTAACCTCCCCCATTTTTTTTTTAGTATTCTTTTTTTAATGAGGCCCTTAAAATGTCTAGCTCTCCTTCTGACAACACTGGTGATGTAAAGGTCTTATTTCAGTATTTTGGGGATGCTAGAAAATGAAAACTTTAGGGCTGTGAAAATTGAAGAGCATACCAAACAGAAGATAAAATGTAAAATCCTTATTATCTAAAGAAGTAGTAATTAGGTTAAACTTTGCAATTTGGAAGAGCCCAACTATAGTTCTTGTAAACATGAGAGATAAGTGTGCAGATTTGCACTCTCCTCCTCCTTCCATTTCACACCTAGATGCATGTCCCCAAATGCATATGCATACATACAATATATACACGTTCATAAAAACATGTTTTTTCACTTTTGTGGGTTTTTAATTTTTTTTTATTTTTACAATACAAACCCAACAGCTAATAAAGGCAGTAGGAGGGATTTAGTGGTACAGCTGTTGCATAAAGGAACAGATCAAGAAATAGTAGCAGATGGTTCATATCAGAGTCAATTAATTTTTTCAATTTTAGATCTGTAATTTTTTATCAGTTTCTGAGTGGATGATAAGCAGGGTGTTGGGAAGGTCTGAGTGTCACACATTGCTGAACTCATAAACAGAGACAAGGTCAGGCTGGAGGTTTATGTGCTGTAAAATCTCCCTGCAGAGAGTGCAATGTCTCTGACAATCAAATTTGATAATACAGGTGAGGAAGAATACAGAAACATTTTCCTTCTATATTTTTATGGAGGGAAGCTAGAGTTTGGTTAGAAATTATTTTTTTCATTCTTCTTGTGAATTCTGAAAGCGACTTTTCAGTATGATTTTTGTATGTGATTGCTTTTAAGAGAAAGGCCTAGCAGATAGGGTTTTTTAAAAAAAAAACTTTTAACCCTCTAGCATTCTCATCTATCCAGGCTAAATATCTTTTTTTCCTGTGTTTCTGAGGATTTGTATGGTTGGTTTTTTTTAATATTCTCTTGTACATGCTTCAGATGTATCAAATGGCTCAGCCCCTTGCCCCTCAGTTTTCTGAACCTGTCATGATTTTTGCACTTCACAGATATTATGGACAGTGTTCTGAACTTTGCCATTTAAACTTAGTTTTAGACTGAGCAGCAAGACTTCCATTTATTTTCAAGTGCTCAAAAGAATGATTTTTCTGTGTTGAATGCCAGTGTTTTGGGTTTATACCTTGGGCAGCTTCTCTGTGGGAGACTCCTGACACTGGGGCATAGGAAGCAGCTGCCTTGTAGGATATCAGAGCCTAGTTTTACTCCATTTTTATCTTTTTTGGTTCCTCCTTCCCACTGTTCAGATGGTCTGCAGTGCTGTTACCAGCAACTACATGCATATTTCAAGCCTACAGCCGCACTGGTTTGTCAGCAGACACTGCTGGTGGGACGGGCAGGACTACCATTGGCAGGGACATACCTCTGTGCCAGTGTAATGATTCAGGATTTCAGCACTACCCTTGTGTTTTATTTATTAAAATCCTGAGATAACAGCTGTGGGATTTCCCTTTCGGCTGTGTTCCCCTAGGGCACAGCATCCCCAGCTACAACCTCCGACTGCTGTGAGAAGACCCAAGTCACCTTTTCCCACCTCCATACCAATTCCACGAAGCCCAAAGGCAGTTGTGTCTGGGGCACCTCCTCGGGCTGGCAGGAGGCTGCTTTTTCGGAGGAGGAGGTCCTCGTGTTGGCTGCTGCTTCTGCCAGGGATTGCAGTGCTGCAGTCCTTATTGACATGCTGAACGTGCACCGGCAGCACTTCGCTGTCCTGCAGCGCTAGCCCTTGCGTTTGAAAACTTTTCATGTGCTTTTTGGTGTTTCGTGTTCGTGTTCCCATATGTATTTTAGTCTCCCGCTGCTAATGCAGGCATACATTTTTGGGGCTGAATTTCTTAATGGCCATCATTTTAAAAGGGTGGGAAGAAGCCCAAAAAAACCCTAAGGCTGTCTTTGCCACAGTGGGAAAGGCATGAAAGGCTTTGAAAGTGGCTGCACTGGTATGTTTATTTATAAAGCTGGTTCTTTTTT
>VZTY01005070.1:647150-662077 GCA_013400935.1 Turnix velox | reverse complement strand
TTTTTCCTTTTCTCCCCTTTTTTTTTTCCTTAAAGACCTTGTGCACTGAGGCCACTTTCAAAGGCTTTGGTATCCAAAGTAGCAGTGCTTTGAAGTGGAAACACCAGCAGGGGACTAGCTCACAGGTTAATCCATGCTGTAAGCTGTAAGAAGCCACAATATCCATCTCAAGGGGAGAAGCTGGAGAAACAATACCCAGAACTAGGTCCATCACCTGGACCTAACCAATGGAGTTGGAAGTAGTTGGACAGTTCTGTAGGACATGAGGGATCCAGTCCCCCTCCTCTCTCTCTGTTTTTTCACTCTTTCTGTCTGCTTCTCTCCTCAGTCCCTTGAGGAGCAAGACACAACCATTGATGGGCAAGGGAGTAAGACCTGAGAACAAACACTTGTTTCTGTGAGGCTTTTTTTGTCTTCACATCCCTCTGGAGTGCAGAAGACAGGTGACACAGTCATTTGTGTGACCCACTGGTACTTGTATGCATGTGTCTGTCCAGTTTGGTTTGTGGTTTTGTGGTGGCCCCAGGAGACAAAGCTGTGTTGTCACGTTCTTTGGAGGTGCCTGTTTCTCCTTTGATACAAGGATGATGGAGATTGTGCTATTTGGCCAGCATGGACTCATTTAAGTGCCTGAAGATATGAGAAATTAGTTGCCCATCTCTGAAATCTGTTCATTTGAAATTGGAGAAGAAAGTGTTGAGTTTCTTTTGGGAGGGTTTGAAGATCAGCATGTCCCTGTGGACCAATCGCCAGCCCTGGCTGCAGGACGAAGGTGCTGGAAGGAGCTGCTGTCCCAAGGCAGAGAAGGCAGAAGGCTAAGCTGAGGACAGGAGTGCATGCCTTGCCTGGCACATGACTAGCTGTTAGTTGCCAGGGGCGAGAGGCTTTCTGAGAAGGACTTTCCTTCTCAGTCACTTAATTTAGTAACCATTGGTGATTCTTATGACTATTTAAATAATCCAGTTTTTAAGTTGAAGAGTTATTTTAAACTTGTTCCTATTTTTGACCTTCAGTACATCACCTGCCATTCAGCTTCACGCTCTAGCTGTTTGCCATATGCAGAGATAACCGTCTGTTGTATGGCTTCCCCACTGGTAATTCACTGAGTGTCTCTTAGTCAGAATTTAGTGGCCCTCATCATCAGTCTTTGTGAATGTCATATCCTTTCTGTTGTCAAAGACCTTGCCGTTGCTTCTCCATATGTGTAAGCCTTTCCATAATGCTGATGGTGCAGTTGCTGCTCTCTCTCTCTTCTCTAGCTCTGCAGTTTTCTCTTTGAGGTGGCGGGGGAGCTGGACTTACTTTGTCACTCAAGAGTTACATGCTCCAAGACTGTGCGTAGGTGCCTTTAATTCTTTCCTGTTTTCCTTTGATATTGCCAGATCTTCTCCTTGCTTTATATTCCATCAGCTGCTGAGTATTTTGCAGTCATTGAATTGCCTGCAGTGTCGACAAGGTCTTTCCTCTGTATTAGTGTTTTGTTTGTGTTGTATTTGAGCTATTTGTAACTAATTTTTTTTTTCTCCTCATCTGCATAATTTTGCCTATCTTTATGTTAAATTCTTAGGTCATTTAATCACCCGATGTACTTGTTATCATGCGGTCCTTTTGTAGCTCTTTACAGTTGGCTTCATGTATGACTTTGCAAAAATTTTATGGTAACTGCAAACAATCTGTTATCTTTTATGGTTATGTTGCAAGGCAGAGGCGGACAAGTCTCTGGGCAGACTTCACTATGAAAATTACAATAGATTATTTGAAGCCAAAGCATACTATTTAACGATGCAAGTTTGTTGGGTTTGAGTGTTATTTGTAGAATTTCTTGACCCTGAATTTCTGCTCTGACTTCAGTCTTCAAGCCAGCCATGAATGTTTACCACCTTTAGATTACTTGATTGAATTTAATTCCTTATACATTAGACTCATGTCGCCATGAGAACTAGATCCCACTAAAATGATGAGCTTACAAAAGTGGTATGATTCATTTGCTTTCATTTTGCTTAATTTTGAGCTCTTTAGGATTTGTATTTCTTACTCTTCTCTGTGGTTGTCAGAATTGTACTCTTTAATAAAATCTGACAGTTCCTTGTAAACATACCTGTGGCTGATAAGGCTTTATGAAATACACTTGATGTTTTCAGGCTTTCAGTGACACTGGTGAGAGGCAGCTGTGCTGCAGTAGGGTTGTGTGTGTAGTGCATCCTTAACCTTGAGGATTCTTGCAATAGGAATCAATTTGGAGTTGTGTAGAGGCATTTGGCTTTTTGTTCGTTTTTTTTCCCCTCAAAGAGAAATTAAATAAAAACAGACTGAGTAGTAATGCTTTGTTTTGGTGAAGATGACCACCTGTATCTCAGCCCTCTTGGCTTCCCAACACCAAAATGTTTTACATAAGAAAGAAATTCTTTACAGTGAGGGTGGTGAAACACTGGAACAGGTTGCCCAGAGAGGTTGTGGACGCACCCTCCCTGGAGGGGTTCAAGGCCAGGCCGGACAGGGCACTGAGCAGCCTGATCTAGTGGGAGGTGTCCCTGCCTATGGCAGGGGGGTTGGAACTTGATGATGTTTAAGGTTCCTTCCAACCCAAACTATTCTATGAGCATGAATGGGGACAAGGTATATGTGATGTTTTCCATCTCTGGAGTGCTTTACTGCAAGGTGGAAATGATTGCCCTGAAATAGGACTTTAGAAACAGTGAGTGAGCGATTGCTTTTATGACTTAAAAATACCAAATTATCTAAATTTTTATGCCTGTATTGATTCCAGTGCTTCAGTTATGAAATTTAAATTGTGTTGTGCCTTGTGCATTAAAAGAATTATTCTCTAAATTTTCCCTGTTGGACTTCGCTCAGCTGGTGAATGTTTGGCACTAATGAAGCAGGAAAAAAACATGGCACCTTAAATTGTGTATTTCCATCCAGTTTTACAGAACCATAATAAGTAAACTTTGAAATAAAACAATGGCAAAAAACAACAAAAAAAACCCCGAAACACAATCAAAGCAGCAAACTCTTTTAACACATAAATTGAGTGGCATTTGTTCATAAGAAATCCTAAAACGAGAAAACTAGAATACCACTGCATCTTTTTTGTCTTTCCCTTTTCTGTCTTTTCAGAGTCTAACAGTGCTTTTTCTTGGTAGTGGACAGGGTGGACAAACAGTTCAGTCGAAGTGGCACCATAAGGAGTGAATGTGGAGAAAGGCCTTTCAAGTAAATTTTCAAGCTTTCTAGAATCTATGCATTGCAATAGCATGGTTATATCTGTGATAGCCAAACATTGCAAATGTGTACTTTGCAGGTCCTAAAGTTGCAGAAGATTACTGGAGGACATGATTTTGACTGACAGAGAGCTGGCTGATTTGTTTGTTTAGCTTTCTTTCTGGTGTGGTTTGATTTTGTCTCACCTGCTTTGTACTGAGAGTGTTGTATGAAATGGAAAGAAGCCCTATCAAGTATCAGGGGCCAGGGTGGTCACATACATTGAAGGTTCAAGGATATAAAATGTCTTATTTACAATCTGAGCAAGTGTTGCATTAAAATGAGGCACACTGAAGCCAGAAATCTGTTAATTCATTTTTTGCAAAGTAGGGCTTTTTTTAATAGAAATATGTGTAAGCAGAAAGGCAGAAGTCCAGTTTTTCTCTATAAATGGATAATTTTTCATCTCTGAAGATTGTTGGTGATCTTGTTTATCCGACCAAGTCTAATATAGTTTGTGTGCTGTTTATTTACTGTGTGACACAGAAAATGTGATGTCATCTTTCAAAAATAGTGCCGTCTATCAGGGTGAGATTTATGCAGGGTTAAAGGAAATTTTAAAATTATAAGAAGTTGTGGAAGGCAGCACAAATCATATAGTGCAAAATAAAATGTGACTTTAAATATCCATTTGGGACAAAGCTTTGAGTACAACAAACGAATTAAACCCTTGTGAAGGAGAAAACTGTCCAGACTTATTTTAACCAGTTCAAATTTTCCACTGCAATGTGAGCAGAAATCTCTGTCTTGCCAAAAGCCAGTTGCTTGTACTCAGTGTCACGAGCATATCCATTGCTTTGGAAGTGCTGGTGAGCATCAGGCTGTGCTTAGCAGGTTCTGCTGTCCCCAGCAGGAGGAAGAAATATCTGCGGCTGCAGATAAGTGGAGATAGTAAAAGAAGGCCTATAGAAGTGCTGTGTCAAAACATTGCTGGGTAATGTGTTCCGTTTTCACCATAAAAATATTGCTATTTGTTGTGTCAAAGGATGAAAGAACTCTTTTTCCACTTCCCCATTGAAACACAATTGACAGTGTGTTTCTAAAGAACTGTGTGCTTATCCAGGATAATATTTGCTTATGATAAAATGATTCAACCATAGGAAAAGAAAATGTCAAGGTAAAATTATTTCACTCTTGCTAAAATTCTTCTACTTTTCCCCCCAGTATTTTTACCTATCATTCTGAGGAGGCACTGAGATGCAGAAATTTCCTTCAGGAAAGTTTCTTACAAGATCTAGTGAGATTAGGAAAGAGTCTTTCCTGTTTCCCTCTTTCCTTATTAAATAACTGAGTTAAGATAGGGTGGGGTTGTCATTTAAAGATCGAGAGAAATTTTGATTTTTCAAAGGTGGGGACATGCCTGGGTTGCTGCCTCCCCGGCAGTCTTATTGCCTGAATCCATTCCTTTTTCAACCTCTAAGCTAACAGAAATTAAAAGGAATGTTCTGTACATTAAAGTTGCTTTTTTGGGATACTGACAAGTTTGAGAGTCTTCATTTCAGAAATTGGAATGTAGTTTATGTCCCCTTTTTACTGTTGCAGACAACTGAACTATGCACATGGTAGGAAAATTAGTATAAACTAACCCCACATTCTTACTGTAGGCTAATAAACTTACCAGGTTTGTTCCTGTGCATCCTCTCTGTGAATTAAGTACTTTGCATCCTGATACATAGAAAACAAGCTTCTTTTTTTAATATAAAATAAACTGGGTTAAACAGTAACTTCCTTCAAGTGCCAACGGGTGGTCAGCGTTTTGGTTGGAGGGAAGCATGTTACACAAATTAAAACAACAGATCAATATGACCCATTTTTACTGGGTCAGTGCTTCTTAATCAGTGCTGAAGCAAAAAGGAAGGTCAGTAGCAGCAGTGCACACCAAATCTCAAATTCATTGTCCTGGAGATCAGAAAAAAAATAATTATTTGTTCTTGTGGGCAGCATCTGCAGATGATTACTGAGCATTCCTTCCAGTTGTAGCTCTGTTATTTGCCTTAGGATTAAATAGAAGTTTTCAATATTTCCAAGAAAACAGAGGTTCACCAGATCTTGCAAGTACTCTGAAAAAAGCTTTTCTTTGTTGCTCTGCCACCCCTCTAAAAACAATTTTAGGGGAAAAGCATTTTCTTTCTGAAGTCATGATACCTATTTGACAATAGAATTGTGGTTCACTAAATGCAAATTGATTTTATTCCAGGGAGAATAAATTTGCATTGTGTATTGTCAAACACAATGTAGGTAGCCTCTGAAAAGCCTTAAATGTTTGGGGAAAGGGGGAAAGGTGGAAAAACAAATGGTGTGAATTTTGAAAGGAGAGTCTTTCTGCTATCATCTTCACATTGAGCTTGACAAGATGGGTTTTTTTATTTACTTAGGAGGACCAAAGATAATCAGGTAGGAAGCAGCCTCTCTATTCAAAACACAAAAAGGTTACCTGTCTTTATAAGAGACCAATAACCCATTGAATACTATTTCTTGTTTGGTTTTTTTTTCCAGGGCCATGACAAAAAACCCCAATTACTCATCTTTGAAAAAACGACTTTTAGTGGAAGTTTTTAGCTGGCTGAATGTTAGCATAAAAACATTACTAAAAATAAAATTAAAGTACCTTTGAAGGTGCTTGGTAACAATCTGGTATTCCACAGGTGACTTTGAAGTCAGGGTGCTGTTCCATCTTTTTAACTGCTGTAAAATACAAAGCATTCTGGCTTTGCAGCGTGTCCCCTGAGATTAATAAGAAATTAAGCACTTGCATATGTTCTGCTTCATGAGGATTTCTTTAGTTTTGGAAGTAAATAAAACTGTTGTTGCGTGTAATGTGCATGCTACTAATGAAGAGAGGGAAGGGAATTGTATCCTTGTGATAAAATGGATGCTGATGAAGGCTTGCTTGGGCAACCCTCTGAGAAGTGATGACACTGCTGAGGGTTTTTCAATTCCACGTTGAAAGTGTTTTGCCGCTGTGATGCGCTGCTACTTCAAAAAATTGTTAGAGATAGTTGTGAAATGCTCTGGGTCTGGCAGAAGGTGACTGGAGTGCCTCACTTGGGCTCCTTTGGACACACTGTCAGGTGTTCCTCCTTCACTGTTGGCTCTCTGAGAAAGCACTGCTTCTGGGAATGCTCACAGGTGAGGCACCTTGGGTTCCACAGGAAGAGGTCTTAGTCTTTCTTCCTCTTCTGGTACATTTTGAAAGTGCTTTTCTCCAAGCTCCATTTCCACTTGGAAGGAAAGTTACATTCTCTTTTCTAGTATAACACATTCAGAAGTAGTAAAAAGCCAGTAACTGTACACATTTACTTAAGGGGTTTGTAATCACTCATCTTTCAGCTCCATTTGGTGTTTTCAAATTTATGTAAATCTCCCAACTCCTGAAGTGTTTCCTTCCATATCCAGTCTCCTCTCCTGAGAGTCTAAGCTTCTGTCAACAGTTGTGAAAACCAGTCAGGTTCCCTCTTGGTATTTTACTTTCTACACAGATGATGCTGAAAGGCGCTTCTGACAGAGCAACGTTCAAAAAGGGAGTCAGCAAATCCATGGAACAAAAACCCAGTGAGACCATTTTAATATGAAGACATCAGTTACAGGTTGCTGGGAGATTTGCAGAAATTATCGCGCCCTACTTGACATAGTTTTGTAATCTTCTGTAGACAGCTGGTGTTGGCTGTGCTTGGAGACTGGATATTGGGCAAGATGGACTTTTTGGCTGACCTGCTAAAATCATCCTACTTCAATATCCTGTTCTCAGGTGAAATGCAAATGGAGAGGACAGCACAGAAACACAGTCATTTTATCTCAGGACAGCAATGTTGCTTGGATTTTGTGCAGGGAATCTGTTCAGCAGAATGGGTTTAGAGCTTAAGAGGTGGTCGGAGTTAATAGCATTAGGTGCTGCTCTCACTGCCCCAGCCTTGGGAGCTTTGTTTGGATGTGCCATGCAACTTCCCTACATTGTAGGAGTATATAATTAATTATGATCTTGGTAGCTTTAAATGTGTTTTCAGCTCCTGAGTGTGACGTACCTTAATTTACATGGAGTCCTTGGTTTATTCAGACCTATCCTTGTCTTTCAGCACAAAGGGATGCTGTTTGTCACATAAACAAATACCTCGGTAAGAGTTCTGCCTTCTGGGCTTAGTTTGAAACTGGAGTAGAGAAAATAGAAAATTGCCAGCAGCCTGAGCTCTTTTAAATTGTGCTCCTGTGTAACAGCATGTTATCGGTCCTTTGGCAGGTGAGAACAGTCATTTGATCACGCGTTCTCTCCATACCAGTCTATAAAAATTTCACAGTACATAAGCCTACTTTTCTAAAAATATTTTTACAGTCCTAAAAAAATAAATACAATGCCTGTCTACAGCTGGGTGTGAGTAGGAGCTCCTAATGCACTGGGGTACTCTTCCCTGGGGAACTGGGTTTGATTAATAGCTATTATGTGGTGCACTCTGCCAAAAGCAAAACATTTGTGACCACAAGAGGCCAAGTGATAACGTCATTGCTGCCGGGGATGATTAACTGTGCTCATGGAGGCACAGAAACAGAAATTGCTTTTTGCCCTCTTGTCAAGGTGGGAGCCAAATTTTGTGTATGAAATTCATACGCACTGAGGATGAAATCTTGTTTCTAAGTCCAAAGAAAATCTGAAGTGTTTAAGTTACAGACTGAGAGAGAAGGTAGAGGCCAAGAGAGAGGAAGAAGGTTAAGTGAAGTGGGATGAATATCATTGTGAAAAAAAAAAAAAGTTGCTAGAGGGAGAAAAACTGTTTTCTGCAATTGCATTTTAACCGAAGCATAATAAGCATTAGTTTTATCAGCATGACTTCGAAGCACTTTGATGTTAGAAAATACTCTTGTGGGCTAAAGTAATCTACAGACCGAAAGTTCAGCTGAAATATTTCATGGTCCATTAGCAAAGCAGTGCAGTGGATCGCTGAGAAGGGTCCCAGGCTGTGTCTGTTGTCTCAGTCAGTGGCACATCGTCCTCCTCACCTGCTTCCCCCGGGGACAAAGGACATTACCACTCTTACATTGTAAAGCCGGCTTCAAAGTGAGCCGGCAGGTTTTAATAGGAAGCACGTTGCTGTACTGTAAATAGCATGGGACATACTAAAGTGCCTGAACCTGGCACATTAGCAGTATTCACAAGGAGGACGTGGCTTATTTAGCAAAACGGATATTTGGAGCTCAGGCTCAATTTAAATAAAACAAGCCAGTGTTTTCAAACCTGTTCCTGGACTTCTCTCGGCTTAACTAAAGTAGTTAGGGTGGAGTCTGGGTAAGGAGTTTGTCTGAATTACAGTTGACAAGTGTTCATCTCTGGTTGTATAACAGGCAAAGAGAGGTGTTGCAATAGTTATCTGCAAGTCAAGCAAATAAAATAAATAATGGTTCTTTTGTAATCCAGGACTCTTTTGACTTCAGGTTGAATTCATATGAGGACTGGAATTAGAATTTTAGTATTTTTTGGCTTCTGGCCAACTGGTAAAACTAGTGGGCTGCTTCTTCAATAGGATAATTTCGACTTCCTCATTTGAACAGGGCTACTCTGCTTGATGCCAAATGGAGTCACAGAATGGTTTGGGCTGTAAGGTACCTTAAAGATCATCTAGTTCCAATTTCTCTGTCATGGGCAGGGACATCTCTTACTAGACCAGGCTGCTAGAAGCCTCGTCCAGCCTGGCCTTGAACTCTGACAGGGTTTTGGCATCCACAACTTCTCTAGGCAGCCTGTGCCAGTGTCTCACCAGTCTCACAGTAAAGAATCTCTTCCTAATACCTAAATCTCTTCTCTTTCAGTTTAAAACTGTTACCTTCATCCTTTTGCACCAGGAAGCTGCTTAACATCTTAACAAGTGGAAAAATCCTCAAAGTAATTCAAGAAATGTTTGCAACTTTCAGTTGAGATTTGTGGGAGAAAACTTACTCATCACTTTCTGTTGTATTTGAATGGTTTTTTCTCAAAAATGTTAGGCAGAAAGGTTTTCCATTATTACTTGCCATCAAAGGATGGATGATGTTTCACGGAAGTCTGTCTTGTTTTCTTGTTTTCTCTTGTTTCTTGAAGATAGGGAATTTTTTTTTTGTGACTTTGAAACAGTTTGGAAAAGAGCCAGAAGCCTGATTCTGGTTTTAATGCTGTAATTTTACTAAACTATGCAAAAGCAGTACTAAACTTACATTCTTACTAGATATTAGGTTACATATCAAAAATACGAATGTTAGAAGTCAGTTCAAGAAAAAAATACAAGCCTGGCATTGTGCTTACAGATGAACAGTACCTTGATCCTGTTTCAATAAATTCTGATCCTTAATCCGGTGGTCTGAAGGAGTGATAGAAGCCCATTTACCTTAGGAAAATGTCTTGCTTGTTCTCTCTTTGAGAGTGTATTTTATTCAAATGCCATTAAAGTATGCTGATTGTCACATTATTTATCTGTAAAATTACTTTCTTTTTTTTTTAGACTCATGATGGCATTTTTTGACATGAGATCCTCTCTGTGTTGGTTAGTGGGGGATTTTGTATGCAATGGCTGAAAGTCAGCCTTGTCTCCAGGGTCAGTGAGTGTGTCCCATGGGATATACCATCATAACTATAAGATCTTGTAACGAGAAGACAGAGCTGGCACAGGTGGGGTACACGGGAGGGAGCAGGGTTGAAGTCCATGCCCCCAACAGTGTCTTGTCTGCTCTTCATCCATCAAGTGTGAGACACAGGCAGGTGGGCATGTCTCAGCTGACTTGGTCAGCACATGTGACACAGGGTGCTTTATGCTGCTGTATTTGCTTTATTCTGCACCTGGAGAAGCAGATCATAAAAAGATCCACCTTTAGCCTAGGATTAAGCTGCAGCTGGGAGTCTGAGGGAGGGCAAAGAGAAAACAGCGCAGGGGAGTCAGGGAAATGGCAGGTAGCTGGAATTGAAAGCGATGCTGGAGTGTGCTCCTGGGGTTGTGTTGGTCCTTCCATGTGCAGCTTCTCTTCACTTTGGATGCCTTGAATGATATTTAAATAACAAATAATGGTGAAAAAATACACTTAAAAGAATGTTAACAGTGAGGTTTAGTTGAAAAACTGAAGCAAAGTTCCACCATCTTTTGCACTGAAGTATCTCCCAGTGTCTCCTAGTGTGTGTCCCCCTAGCTGAGTCCCAAGTGCTTTCCAACTGCAGGGTTTGCATTCCTTTTCTTGGCCTTAAGGGTGAGGGTTCAGTACTTGTCAGTCTTTGAATATCTCTATTTTCATTGTGGATGTTCATGACACTTGATCTGGTGATACAAGGTTCCCTATTGTATTACATTTATACAGGGAATCTCTTTGCAAGATTTTGGCTGCAAACATGGTGAGCTGCAAAATGCATTTCCTTTGCAAATGTGGTGAGCTGCTGAAGGAGCTGTAGCTTTTTGGAGGAACACAATACCCATCAGTTATCTGAAGGTGCATCTGCAGAGTAGGGCACATTGTTTGAACCCTGTGTCTGGATGTCGTAGGATGTCCTGGGATATCTGAGAATGGTTGTATTTTGTCACACATTGCCTGCATCAGGTAAAATCACTGACTTGAAACATGAAGTCTGGATTGAAGTGAGCGGCTAAAGTGAGGGTGTTATTTCTTAGGCATTTGTTTATCTTCTGGGCAAATAGGAACATCACAACAAGAAGTTATGGTAATATGTGATTAAGACATTCATGGTACATGAACTTGTATTGTGGAGTGTGAAGCCAGTGATGCGTATGGCTAACTGTGTCTGTGGGTAAAAAGCCTATTTTCCACTGCTTACAACTTTCAGCTTAAAATTTCAATCTGAAACTGTTTGTGCTTGGTGTCTACCGCAGGGTCCCACTTTTGTTTCTTTGTGAGGCTAATTCAAGACTATGGGTCTTGAAGTAATGTTATAGAAGTAAGCAATGTGGACTTTTGTTTATGGGTAAGCATACAGAATTAACATTGACCTGCTTTAGGTCAAGGGCTTAAAATTGGGCAGCACCACTTCCCTGGGATTAGAGGTGTGACATCGGACCTCTTGAGAGAGTTCCCAGGTTTAGCTTAGCTAAAAGTCTCTCTCTAAAGCATTGCAGTGTATGCATACTGGGTTTGAAAACTGAGTTCTTAGGATGTTCTTTTGGCGTTAGAACATCCAGCGGGTCAATTTGGGTAACTGTAGGTAGGTCCCAGAGGTGATTTTTATCCCACCTGAATTGATGTTTTTAATTTACTATGGGCAGCAGATACCTGAACTGACAGTCAGCGGGTTGCTGCCTTGCTAGTGACCTAATGGAAGAACTTCTGCTTCCACAGAATAGTAAGTCTTTGGACTTTTATTTATTTTTAATTCCTTATTTTTAAAACAGACCTTTGTAAATGGTCAGACTGTGTATATTTAGTACTTCTGGCTTGCTGGAACGGAAGAGTTTGTACACTTTGAACTGCAATCCCTCTTCGATACACCTGAAGGTTTCCTAATTTTTTAATTCTTCATTTTCTGGTGTACATACAGAAGAGATACATAAATCACATTGATAAACTTTGTCAGTAGAAGCAACACATTGAGCCCCAGTGTTGACATCTCTTACTGAAGGTTTTAATATGATGAATAATACAGAGTGAAAAACTGTTTCAGCACCTTTTGAATTAACGCAATGATTCCACTAAAGCTTGATGTTAGGACACTGTAGAGAACACGGCTCCTTTACTAGAATTCATCACCTGCAGAGTTGCCTTTTTGAAGGTGCGGTCTTCACTCTGTACTACGTGTTATCTACTGAAGCATTAATGTAACACATCCAGGAAACCTCAGCTTTTCCATTACAGAATCACAGAATCACATCAGGGATTGAAGTGACCTCAAGAGATCATCTAGTCCAATCCTCCTGCCAGGGCAGGAACACCTAGACCTATCCAGATACTGTAAAATCTTTTGCCACATAACCTGCCTGATTAATAAAACTACTGTACCAGAGAAGCTCATATTTTGTATATAGCAACAGCTGTTATTTTCCAGCTGAAAGATCCAGCTGGTTTGTAATAGGACAGGATTTTGTGCTCCTTTGCAGCTCGTAAAAATGCTGTCTGCCTAGTATCCTTTAGAATGAGAACCTTTTCTGGGGACTCCTAGTACCTGCGTGCTTTTCCTTGCTTAATAATTAAAAGCATTTTACTTTTTTTGAACTGTGATTTTTTTTTTCCCTTGGTTACTTGGAAAAGGAGAAATGCTTTTATGGTTTAGAACAGAAATAAACTCTGGAGCTTAAGAGGCCTTCTCTTGCTATCTCAAGAGAATATGAGATTGGCAAAGGCCTTCTACTCCTCCGTGCCTTGTTGACTTTTTGCAAAAGGGGAATGATGTTTATCTAAAAAGGGGAGCCTAAAGCTAAGTAGATTTTGCAAGCACATGTCCATTAATTTCTTTCACTTAGCATCAGAAAAACTACATTTGTAGATGTTTATTCTGGATCAGTTCCATTGATCCAAGTATGTGAGAGAAAATAAAAAGCACTAGTTGTGAAAAAAAAAACAACCAACCAAGCAAAAAAAGTCCAACCAACTAAAAATAGTTATTTTATACTTAATATGTCAAATGTTTTCTACCACTTCTGCAAGAACATTTTGTATCTCAGTTATCAATGTGGAAGTTTAGCTGTTGTAGGAGCAAAGCTCACCCTGGAATCAATAACAAGGAAACATCTAAACAAAATACCCTAGCAAAGTGGAAAACAAACATTTTGCCTGAATATTGAATTCTGTTAGCACTGAGGGCTCTAGGTTGGTGAGATCCTGTTGATTTTGGCTGGGCAGCTAATTCTGCAACATGTGTTGGTGCACAAATATAAGGTAAAGAAAAGGAGCTCTCATTTGCTGAAGGTCCTGGTGCTCTGCATGTGAGTTTAGCAATGTATAAAGTCAGAATGGGCTGTGATGTTAGTAATGGCCTGTGGCCTCAGAGGTATTTTACTGATGCTTTTTTACTGCTGTTGTTTTATTCATGTATTTATCTTCCTCTTTCACAACCAGTCATTTCACTTTCTTGCCTTCCATTTCTTTTAACTTCTCTTGAGCTCTTTGCTCTTATCTTGACTTCTACTTCCCTTGGTTCCTCCCATGATTTTATTCCCTGGTTTTTCTTGCCTCTCTCTTCTTGTATTGCTTCTCTCTCTCATTCAGCCTTTTGCGGCAGCATCTCTTCCTTCAACCCCCTAGTGGAAGTGATGGACAAGGGAGGTATGGCACTTCCTAGGATGGGACTGTGAGCGCAAAGATCATGTAAGAGGTGTGGAGATGAAGTGTTCCAAATTCTTCTGTCCCCACCATGTTCACTCATGCCTCCTACTGAAGGGATGACCTCCTTCAGAAAGGTCTCAACTCTGTCTTTCCTAGAGCTGAAGCATTCAGCACCCCTTGAGAAATCAGATAGTGTCATTATTTTTGACAAGGTGCAAATTATTTACATGAATTTTTCTTAAGAAAATGTTAATGTAGTAAGAAGAGAGGATGATACTGCATTTCACTTCTCTAACGCTTTTTACTATTAATTCTTTCTGCAGTCTTGTGTAACTCATGTGACTCTTTTGTGTATCTTTTTTGTTTTTAAAATTATGGCTACTGCCATTTCTGTACTGCATGCTATTTGCATGTCCAGTGTTTGGTTCTCTTCAGTCTTAACACCTACAACTTCAGAAACAATTTTGTCATTTTCAGTAGTGTGCAGCCCAGCCAAGAATTACTGCTTGTGACTTTCAGCAGTGTGCGGTTTAACATTTTATACCCTGTCCCCCAAATTTCCACCTGTCTCCTATGTCTATTGCTGGAAAGCATTACAGACATGGGTGGCTCTAGGAAGGATATTTCTGAATTGGGATGGGTGGCTCTAGGAAGGATATTTCCTCTTTTGCTTTTAAGCAGATAAATCATCAGCACAACAAGCTCTTTCCCTTTTATCATTTATGAGTATTCTCTCAACTCTTTGTATGTTTCCAGCTTAATCTTGCTCTTCATTAACGCTGTGGGACAACACTGATGGAATACTTAATTTGAGGAATATTTAGTTCATGTACTGTACTACACTACAGTTGTTTAGAATTCTTTAAATGTTTACTAATTCTCTTGCAACTCATTATTCTTGATGACCAGGTAAAGCTTGCTAAGCATCATCCAGACCCATTTTATTATACATTGGGCTTGAAACTGAATTTTGGAGCAATTAGCATTGCATTAGCTTTACTCAGCCTAGCAGTAAGAAATTTTGGAGCAGGTATCGGTCACGTAGTAAAACTCTTTCTGGTAGCATTACTAATAGAAAAGCCTTTTGATGTGAAGACCTGGAAGTCAGAGCTGGGATCTGTTCTTGAAACTGTATGTGAGTAATCCTTACTCACATTACTGACTTCAATTAAATCAGATTAATTCAAACAAAGAATGGTAATTATTCTGGCTTGGGAAAGCTGACAGTGTTTTTAGAGCTATTTTTACTGATGCCTTTTAAAACCTCACTTATTCTAGTCCTTCCCTCTTTCTTTATTCTTGGGCAAAAATAATCCATGAACTGTTTCTGAAGGGTATCTGCAAAGGAAAAGTTGTGTTCCTTTGAAGCTGAAGAGAAGGAAGTATTGTGACTGGTTTAACTGTCTGTGTATAAAATATTAATATTTTATATTTATTTAAAAATTATTTAT
>VZTY01005070.1:571267-647120 GCA_013400935.1 Turnix velox | reverse complement strand
CCCTTTTATCATCATGTTTATTGATCTATAAAATATCCCAGGTATTTTATAGTTTCCAAATGGGTTGTCCCTGCTCACTGCAGGGGGGGTGGACTAGGTGACCTTTGAAGGTCCCTTCCAACTCTGTGATTCTATGATATAAGTCTCAGATTTTGATGGTGAACCATGTATTTATGTAAGTACATAAAAGCCAAGTTAATCAAGGGAAAATTCAGATAAAGGCTGCTTCATATTAGAAGTCATTAGAGGATGGTGACTTTGAGGTGAGCCCTTTCATGGAGCCTTTTTGAAATGCCATTTAGCTTAACAGGGAAACTAACTTTATTTATAGATATGGAGGGGATTTTTTTCCCTGTAGTTTTGGAATGATTTTTTTGCCTTGTGTCTTTTTCCCTTGAGAAATGAGGAGAGACAAAACATGACCCAACAGAATACAACTGTCCTCGTTTCTAAGGAAGAACAAATAACAAGTAACAGCTTATAATGAAGTAGAACAATATGAAGGGCCAACTTATAAATTAATGGAAATGGGTTCTTATATATTGTTTTGTGAGACTAAGCACATTAGATAGAATTGTTTCACAACCAGCATGCCTAATTATTGTGTCTGCCACATTTGTCTATTTAAATCATTACCAACTTTTGAATCGCTGCCTAGAATTTGACTGCAATACGTGTTTCAACTGGTTGTTCCCCTGTCACATGTAACTTCATGAAGGAGGCTGATTTTTGTTTGGAAAAAAGAAATCCAAGTAAGAATTGGCAGCATGTTAACAATATCCAGTAGGAAAGGATGATGGGTTTTGTAATGTTGATTTGAATGAGTTGCATGGGAACTGATACTGTATTTGTTTTGTCAGGTCAGTGACTTAAGAAGTGCCTTTGCCAAGTCACTTTTATGAGCAAGGACTGCTACACCCGTGTTCTCAAAATCCCGTCTTTGCCAGCCAGACATTGCCTTCACCTTACACCTGGCAGAAGATACCTCAGCTGTCTCCATTTGCCAATCTGTTGATGGGAAACTGAAAGCAGAAAAAAGAGGAAGAACAATAATTATTATTGTTTTTCTTGGGACATGAACAAATGAATGCATTGCTCTTCTTGTGTAATCAATACCAGCAAGCAACCGGCAGAGAATTAACCTTCTATCAAGGAGTGCCATTACATTGAAGGACCTTGGCTTAAGACTGGTGTATCTGTGATACAATCCTCTGGCCCACATGTTTTACAGACAGAAATGCGACTGAGTATGGTTTTTCCCAGCCAAAAGTCTACAAGCGGGACTTAATGATTGATGAGTGACTGCTTGCTGATAAACTTCCTCTGTTTATTCTGCTTTGTGTGCATAGGACATCGTTAATCATCCCTCACTTTTTTTTTTAGAAAAAAACAAAAAAAACCCTTTATTTTCAATTGGAATTGAAATTTTATTTTTCTGATTTTTTTTTTCTGTTGTTGTTGTTGTGGTTTTGCTTTTTTTAAAATTTTTGTCTCCCTTCCCTTCGTTATTAGTTTTGGACCTTTCTTTGGCATAATTCATTTGACTGCAATTTACAAGTTCAAAACCAGCTTTTCATCATGGCTTTGAATGTTGCTCCTGTAAGAGATACGAAATGGCTAACATTAGAAGTGTGCAGGCAGTTTCAGAGAGGAACTTGTTCACGCTCTGATGAAGAATGCAAATTTGCACACCCCCCTAAAAGTTGCCAGGTTGAAAATGGAAGAGTAATTGCCTGCTTTGATTCCTTAAAGGTAAGGAGGAAAAAAAAGTGCATGCAAAGTGAAATTGATGCTGCTTTGTGCTGAAAGTAAATTGTGAAATGAGGGGTTATGACTAAACCAGATTAATCGGAAAGTGATTTGTTCTTGGTAAGATGTGTATTAATATATATGTTATTTGACATAATTTCTATTTATTGAAGCTTTGAAAAGATTTATTTCTAAGGATTTTCTTTTTCTGGTTTCCATATGTTGTTTACAGAAATTGTGTGTGACTGTGGGATACAGGATTGCTTACAGCTGGTAGGACAATTGTATTTGCCTGAATATATTTTATGAATTAGTGTTTCATGGCATGGTGGTACAGCTCTAGGCCATTACCAGAGTCCTATTGAAACAAGTCATATGGAAAGAGCTCAGATTTGTTTATTTAAATGAACAGAAGTAAGAGAAGTCATCCATTACTTCAATTCTGACACTGTAAGGGTTGTTTACCCTTGGTATTGCAGACTCTCAGAAGATTAATAGCATTGATAATTACGTGTATGTAACTTACATGCAGGTAACAGTGTAAGTTGAGAACAGAGTGAAAGGAATCTCTTCTTTGGAGGATATTTATGTTGTTAGAGCATCAACTTCTGACTTGCCAATGACATCAGGCACACTTCAGAAAGATGTTTTAAAAGTTCTGTGAAAATACTTCATGTACTACATAAAAGAAGTTTAATGACCCCGTGGGATTTGGGGAGTACACAGTGTTTTCTGTTATGATACATTTGTGTTCTCATGTCAACAGAAAGAAAAAGCTTATTTTATATAAATAATTAAAGAAAAAAATTGAGCATTTTGGATTTTGTTTTGAAAAGTTTTAGTTGTGGCTTGGTTGAGCATGGGAGAATGTCTTGGCTTGCTATTTAAATTTAGCTCTGTAGATCAAAATTTTGGTTGCTTACCAACAACTCCCTTCCTGTGGAAACATTTATTTTCATTATACTCTCCTTTTTTTTTCCCCCATTGGTGCAATGCAAGATACTGTGCTCGTCTGTCTTTTCTTGTTTCTTCTCTTCTTTTGAAGATTTAGAAGAAAGTAACTCAGGGGAAATGTTTGTGAGTGGGTTACATTCTGTTTACCCTGCAAGTCAGAATGGGACCTTTAGAGTCATCACAGCATGTCATCAAGTGCTATTAATGACCTTAATCCATGGATTACTGAACGATAAACTGTAACAGCTTCCTTGTAGAGGTTCTCATGTATTGGTTGCTTGCCAATGGGATCATTGTGGGTTTTTTTTAAACATGCACGCTGGCACCTGCAGCACATAAGCAGTAAGTATCTTTTGCAAAAAAAGCAAGTCAGTAGAAAGTTTTGTTTTAAAAAATACAGGATTTAGGCATTATAAAGATCCAGTGCTGTATCTGAGGGCCTAGAGGCAGGCATTGGTCTCGGTTACCCCTGGGTTGGCAGGGCTATGGGTTTGCAGTGCTGCCACCACATAACCGTGGCCAAAGCATCAATGTGCCTGTCTTCCCTGCCTGAGGACAGCATCACCCTCCCTGGCAGCACAGGGATCTTGCAGCAGAGGTGCCAGCTATTTGAGCTGGAGGGTTTTGTGCAGGGATGGTTATCACCCATGAATTGAGACTGGAACCACAGCTTAAGCTAATAAGACCATGAAGAGAAATCCTGAGGGATCACTGTGGATAACATGCTGACAACCAGCATCATTGCTCAGTGAAGAAAAGAGTAAAACCATGTAAAAAATGTAGTCAAAGCAAGCAACCATTGTTTTATCCTAGTGCAGGAGGGCATCAGCTCTGAGGAGCCAGCTTGCTGCAGCCTAGATCTGATGGCTGAAGAGATCATCATCTCTTCCATCCTGCTGCCTGGTATCACCCTTTTACCAGCTGATGTAAGAGAGCGTGCTCTTGGACCTCCCATCTTGTGTTTTGTAATTGAGTCTGTTAGGTTAAATTGCCAGTAAGGGTTGCAGCCAAGAAGGCCAACCAAATCCTGGGTTGCATCAAGGGAAGTGTGACCAGAAGATCAGGAGAGGTGATTTTGCCCCTCTGCTCAGCTCTGGTGAGGCTCCAGTTGTGGAGCCCTCAACATAAGAAGGACATTAAGCTATTGGAGCAGGTCCAGAGGAGGGCCATGAAGATGATCATAGGGTCAGAGCAACTGTCTTATGAAGACAGGCTGAAGGAGTTGGGGTTGTTCAATTTGGTGAAGAAAAGGCTCAGGGGGGGACCTCATAGTAGCTATTCAATACCTGAAGGGGGTCTACAGAAAGGCAGCAGTAGGACCTTTTAATAAGATATGTGATGGATGGACTAGAAATAATGGATGTTATTGGAAGAGGGTAGATTCAGGCTAGATATAAGAAAGAAGCTCTTTACTATGAGGGTAGTAAAACACTGGAACAGGTTGCCCAGAGGAGTTGTGGTTGACCCCTCTGTGGAGGTGTTTAAGGCCAGGCTGGACAAGGCACTGAGCAGCCTGATCTAGTGGGAGGTGTCCCTGCCTATGGCAGGGAGGTTGGAACTTGGTGATCTTTAAGGTCCCTTCAAACCCAAACTATTCATGATTCTATGATTCTATGAATTATACCAAGAAACCAAACTGTAGCATGAGGCAATGTAGGTGGAGATACGGGTTTCTTCCCATTAACCCTGCTGCAGGCAGAGGGATGTTCAAGAAGAGGACAATAATGTCTTCAATTGCCACAGCTCCTCATTGCTAATTGTGGGTCAGGGCCATGCATTTCAGCGTGCTGCCTGACCCCTTTAGGGGTCATCACAAGTGCAAGGCTCTTGGCTGTATTCAATGGTATCCTCATAGCCATTATCTCTGCTGTTCAGTGGAGCAGTTGCAGATTGCCCTATGTACAGCAAGAATGTGCCTGGTGAACTCAGTTTTCTTATACTGCTGGTGGAGGGACTTACATCATTAGCCTCAGCAATCTATTTGATGCGTAGCTTTCAGAAATAGGGGTATTAATCATACAGTTTCAGAATAGGGCTCTGGCACTCAACCAGCAGAATAATGTTTCACGTAAATAAACAGAAGAGTCTAGAATTATAGATAAAATGATAATTTAATTAGGAAAAACAAGAGCTGTTTTCCTTGCTGAACACTGAGCCACACTTTAATGCAGGCAATTATTTAGAGTTTATTTGCATAATATCTAGAGCTTTGGGGACTTAGCGATTTAACTGTCTTGGTTTGGTGTACCTGCTGTAAAAATAAATTATAGTGAGTATGTTGAGCCTCTTTGAATAAACATCTTCCTACCCAGAGAAGACAGAGGACCTTTTTAGTCTCGGATTGGGGTTTGTGTTACATTTAGGTGGTGCCTGGTAGTTACAGCTGCTCCCTAAGGAGTCAGTCAAACACAAGATACATCACTCTGAAACAGGCTCTCCTTCAGCCACCAGTTGATCAAAAGGGCCCCTGTTTGGGGAAGGGGCATGCACTCTCCTGTATGCTGCCTTTTTTCCAGATTTCCAGGGCAGACAAGTGAGCATGGTGTTAGTACCTGCCAGGTGGGTCAGACTGCAAGCCAAAGCTCTAGTATGGAACTACTGGAGAGAGTCCAGCAAAGAATCACAGAGATGATGAAGGGTCTGGAGTATCTCTTCTGTGAGGGGAAGTTGAGAGAGGTGGGGCTTGTCAGCCTGGAGGAGAGAAGGCTCAGAGACTCAAATCTTGTTGATCTCTATTAATACCTGCAGGGAGGGTGCAAAGAGGATGCAACCAGGTTCTCCTCAGTGTTGCCCAGGGACAGGACCAGAGGGCATAACCTGAAACATGGGAGGTTCCCTCTGAAAGTCAGGAAACATTTTTCCACAGTGAGGGTGATTGAGCACTGACTCGGGTTGCCCAGTGAGATTGTGGGTCCTCCATCCTTGGAACATTCAAAATCTGTTTGGACATGGTCTTTGGACAAGTCAAATGTAGGTGGCCCTGCCTGAGCAGAGGATCGGACCAGATGACCTCCAGTGAGGTCCTGTGATTTTTTGACCAGAAACATCATGCTGACTTACTTGTAGTTATTCCAAGCTAGCAAAAGCTGGCATTGGAACTCAAAGAAATAATCCAACAGGGACATCTGCCTCCATCCTCCTTTGTGCCCCCACCACTGTCTTTCTGGTTATGTGATGCACTGGGTTATGGATTATGGTTAAACCAAAGCTATTGTAGTTGTACACAAGGGAGAAGTTAACGCAAGGGAGAAGGACTATGTGGCCCCACCAGGGTTGGTTTTGCCTGTGATAGCTCTGGGTTCTGTGGTAACATGATTGCATCAGAATCCAAATTTTCCAGAATTAGTAAAGTATATTTGTAGGTCTGTTGGTTCCAAGTAAAAGGTCAACAGAATTTAACTGAACTTGTTTGCTTTTAACTCAAAAGAGATTTTTGGCTTGGAATACCTGGCCTTGCAGTACTTGACTTCAAACCCAGCCAAGTTGCAACAGCAGCCCATTGGACTGATTACAGTTTAGAAGATCTAAAATGCTCACTGTTGAAGACTGTCTGGGCTCTCAATATCCTTCATCTGTGAGATGCTCCAGGCTAGACAGAAATAGCTGAAGACTAATGAGCTTGGTTCAGATTCAGGCCAGAAGCTTGCTGATTTCAAGCCAGGTTCTGCCGCATGGGCTTCTGAAACACGACTCAACATTTGTTTCTCACTATTTGTTGAAGGGCAGAGCCTGATCCGTTCTGAACAGGGCTTTTTGGGGGAATTAGGAGAATGTAGATGGATCATTCCTGTGCACCCAATAGATGATGGATGCAGCAATCAGACAGATACACACCTGTTAGCCAGTCATAGCACCACCTCCAGTAGTGGGGCATCCTCCAGTAGAAGCCTTCCATGATTCAGCTAATTGGTGTGGCCAAGTAGGCATACAAAAAAGTGTTCCATGCAAGTGACCTCAGTGAACTTAAGGGAAGATGAAAGTGTCTCTGAGCTGATCTCATTGACTGTGCCTGAGTGAGAAAAGGTGTACTTCCATAGTGAGCCCTAGAGCCTCACCACTGAGCAGGAAGATGGAGGATGCTGAGGAAGCATTGCTAGAGCCAGAGCCTCATCTGTGGTCTTAAGCTCTCCCAAAGCATTTTTTGAGCCCTTACAGGGTCCCCTTTGGATACTGCAGTGTTTTTGCTGTGGTCAAGGTCTGTGAAGAGGCCTGTCTAAGTGGAAAGTTTGAATTTCAGGAGGTGCTTGGTTTATATTTTTACATTTCTCACTGGGCTCAAGTATCTTAATTTAAAAGGAAAGAACCTGGATATATAACACTTAATATGTCATGTTCTGATCCCTCCAAGTTGGACACTGTTAGAAAACCTGTTTTCAAGGTTTTCTTATCCTGGTACTAGTAAAGAAGGAAATTCATTCAAAAGGAGTACTGTTATATAATATAACATCTAAGAACACAAACATTCAGCACTTTGCTGTATTTGAGCTGAATTTAAAAAAAGCCCACATTAAAACAAATAGTGACATGTGAGAGGGGGAGAAGGGAAAAGCTTGGCAGATAAAAAATATGATTGTGTGTGTTTTAGTGGGAGCTGACTCTCATGTTTGCAGGTAAGTCTGGGTTTCAAATTCCAATCTTATTTCTCTTGACTCAGATTTATACCCTTTCCACAGGTCAGCTACTAGGATATGTTGTCTAAGCTAATACAGATAACAGTGGAAGTATCTTGAAGATACTGTCACTGCATGTTTTATGGCAGCGTAAGAAGAAAACGAAAGCTACTTCAGGGTTACAAATGGTATCTCCTGTATTTTTTATCTATTTACTAGTGCCTAAACACTTTGAACTGTTCCTTCTGTTGAGCCAACAGACTAGTGAGAACTGTTCATTAGCATTTTCATGAAAGCCTTTTAAGAATATGCCTATCTGCTCTCATTTGGCACCACAGAATAAAAGGTAATTGAAAGCTGTACACAGAGACCTGTTTACCAAGTTAAAAGGGTTCCCGGAGAAAAAAAAAAGACATTGTAGGACCATCCACATTGTTGAATTACCTGAAATTGAAAATGGTCTGTTTAGGGTTGATTCAAATTTATTTAGAAAAAGGGAAAAATTAAAAGTCTTTATAAAATGCACAGGCTGCTCGTAAGAGAGTAAGCTCAGAGCTGGGATGTAGTAGGTAGTAATTTGCCTTCCTGCAATTCCTTTGTGGGTCTCTCAATGTTTTACACATGTCAAGAACTGAGGTTCCTATCACACTTTGAAGTAGATGATACCTAGTCTCACTTGGCAGGTGAGGCAGTCTGGACAGACTGCAGATGAACAGCATACACTGAGGGGGTTGAATAGCTTTGTCTATACTAGAAAGCATTTAAATGGGTGTTTATAATGTCCTAGCTGGCTGAATTTTGCCTAGCACCCAGTTATGTGCTGTTTCATTGCTCAAATACAAGGTGAGTTCAAGGGCCGTGCCTACAGCTGGTGGGGAACAATGACTGAAATGGGCAATCTCATTTCTCCTGGGTGACAGAATGGCATATTCCTTCTGGGCCTATGAATTTTGCCTGCTTTGCTGCACAGTGACCTAATTTCAGCAGGGTAGGGGTGTTAGCTACCCCTTACAGTAGTTGTGGGCTCTGGGGAGATGGAAGTAGTAAGCTGAAACCTTCCTGGTAGATGATGCAGAATCCAGAGCTCCCTCTTCCTGCAATGCAATGAATTTGTCACATCTTTATCTCCTACCTCTATTTTTTTCCTTTAAAAAAGTCCAATAAATTACAGGCAATCTGAGAACAGAGTTGCTGCAAAGTGTCCAGAGGAGGGCCACAAAGATGATGAGAGTGCTGAAGAACCTCTCCTATGAAGACAGGCTGAGAGAGTTGGGGTTGTTGGGAGAAGAGAAGGCTTTGGGGAGACCTTAGAGCAGCTTTCCAGTATCTAAGGGGGTCTAGAGGAAAGATGGAGAGTGACTCTTTATCAGGAAGTACAGTGATAGAGCAAGGAGTAACAGTTTTAAATTGAAAAGTAGATTTAGATTAGGTATTAGGAAGAAATTCTTTATTGTGAGGGTGGTGAGACATTGGAACAGATTGCCCAGAGAAGTTGTGGATGCCCCATCCCTGCAGGTGTTCAAAGCCAGGGTGGATTTGAGCAGCCTAATCTAGTGAAAAGTGTTCCTCCTTGTGGCAGGAGCATTGAAACTAGATAATTTTTAAGGTTCCTTCCAACCTAAATCATTCTGTGATTCTATGAAAGTTTAGTCATGAAGATACAGTGTCAATCAAGGACAGTTTTAGATGACTGAGAACGAACTCTATAGGGTCCCTTTGTGTTCAGAGTAGTAATGGCCACCCTGAGTCAGACTAAAGCTCCATTTGCTCCATTTATCCCAGTGACCCAGTAATGGCCAATAATGGACCCTTATCTCTGAGTTTAGGAACTCAGTATTCCCTGTGTTGTCAGTCACTCCTTTTTATTTGCAGGAAAAAAACCCCAACTTTATTTTTATTTTCTGGGTGTTCTCTTGTAGTCCTTCCAGGTTACGCAAGTTCCTTTACCACTTCCTTTTTCTTCTTTGGAAAAAGAGCTGTCTCCATGATAGCTCTTCTGGTTTAACTAAAGGTAGGGTTAAAAACCGATCAGCTGAACTGCTGGGTCAATGTCCTTTAAAATCCATGAGCTTGACTTCAGTTGGTTAGGAGAGAGTCAAACAAAACAGAAATAAGCCCTTTAATGTTGCGCTACATGATCAGCATAGTTCAAGAATATTTTTTTCTAAAGAAAAAAAAAAAGGACATGGATGTTTGCTCATTGCAGAGTGAGCCATCCTATTTGCTAGGATTCATCCCTCTTCCAAGAGGGACATTTTACTTCTGTTTCAGAGCAAAGTCCAGAGGTGCAGCTCATCCCCACCACCCGTGGAATCTAACCAGTGGGTGTGTGCAGGGGCAGGTTCCCAGGCAGGCTGCCAGGGCTGAGCCCAGGGCTGGTCCCTGCAGCACAGGGGCACTAGCTGTGAAGTCAACTCAGAGGAGCAAGTCCTTACCTGTCACCCCTGTTCCTGCCCTCAAACTGAAACTGGGAAAAGCAGAGAAGTTGAACTAGTTGAAGCTCATTATATAGGCAGTTAAAAAAACCATGTGTCTCCTCCAGGCCTTGTTTCATTTCCTTGTTTGCCTCTCTCAGCAGCTGCACTGAGAGCACAAAGCTGTCCTGCCTGTCACTGGTATCCCACGTCACCACCTAGGATGTCAATTCTAAACCCATGCATCTTCTTTTAACTTGATGTAAGCTACGTTCTCAAAGGAGAGGCTGATGTAACATCTCATTGCTGAGCTACCCAGACCCTCTTTCCCTCTCATGCCATGGGAAGTCCCTTTTCTCCATAGGCTGATTTGGTTGGCAGAACCTCTGAGTGATCAAAGTATATGCCTTTCACAAGCAGCAGACCTCTTGCAACAGCCTGTGTCTCCCTTGGCCCGTTATGACTGCCTGATGTGAGCAAGTGGGTGTTCACTGACAGTTTTCACTGTCATTTTTGGTGTGGTAGAACTTGCTGAGCAGGTCGCCTGGCCCCTGGCCTGGGGAGGAGGATGAGGGCTGGGAGCAGAAACAGTTGAAAGAAAAAGCAGTTGAAGAACAGTAACTGAAGGATGTAATAAAATACGTGGGGTTTTGTTCACTGAATTGTGCTGTCCTGGGGGATTCCCATTACTCTTTTAGAAGTTGCTGGGCATTGGTCTTACTGGGTTTAGTTAACTCCTGGAGCTTGCTGCTTCCAGAATTCCTAGTAGAGACTCACGAAGAGCATTCCCAAGTAGACTGCCCTACCCCTTCACCTGAGGTGCAGCTGACACTGGGTTACTAGTAGAAGTATGATTGTAGGAAGAAGAGCAGCTCCCTACAACAGACAGCTGTAGGGAATCTTCTGTGAAAGGGCATGGTGTTTGCCAGATGCTCCCTGGCTTTTGTTGGGGATCTTTCATTTACCTGCTGATTCACTGTGTAGTTTTTGTTGCTGCACCAACTCGTGCTCCCCTAAGCTTTATAATAACCAGTCTGTGGGTGTAGTGAAGGCAAAATTCAATCAGAGTCTCTGACTCATCCCGTCACTAGGATTTTGAATACAGGAGCAATTGCTCGCTGCCCACTCCTCCCCCACACTCCCTATTAACTCAGGTCACTGTTCCCACAGGCTTGCTCTCTCCAGGTCTCTCCACCTACTCCTTTATTTTTCTGGCAGGTGGTTCCTTTTTTATTCCATGTTCCTTTTTCCCCCCTTGTCCCTGTGTGTGTAGCTTTCTCTCAGCTCAGGCGTCAGCTGTTCTTCCCAAGCTGTTATACTTTGCATCATCAGTACAAGACAGGGTTCTGTTCAGATGGAAGAGCTTCCTGGTGTAAAAGCCTAGCAGGGACAAACCCCATGTTGCTGGGTGGCCAGGTCATTCCCAGCACCACGAAGATACATTAAGTCTAACAAAACAAACACATCAAGAACTAGGGAGTTTATTTGCAAGTATGTTTGCCAACCATACCCCTCTTCCAACTCACAGCACCTCATACAAAGACTGGCACCTTGTTTTTGAGGAGGTGGACTGTGTTGGAAACCCACTGCAAAAAAAAAAAAAAAAAAAAAAAAAAAGGAGAGTTGTGGTTTTAGAGATATTGGAACACATCATTTAAAGCCTCTTGTGAGGTACCTATCCCACAACTGAAATTGAAGAGGAAATCGTGTTTGTTTTCTTCCACATTGATCTGTTTCTTGTGGCTGTGAACATGGTGTGCCACACAGGATTAGATTCCTACAAGGTTTTGACCACAACAAAGATGAAATAATAAAGGGGAAAGGCAACTAGCTTCTCATCTGCTTTGTCCATGATAGGGTATATGCTTATGGTAAGACCTTGTGAACAGTGCCCCAAAAATCAGATAGCCTTAATGCTTGGAAAGACAAGTCATTGAGTCGTAAAAAGAAAGAAACAGGCAATTGTTGAAAAACTGTGTGAAGATTTATGAGAGATGTAGCAGCTGTGGTGCAGCACCTTTGTGTGTACTTCACGGCCCAAGGAGCCAACAGAGCCATCCTCCTTGTGGGCACCTGTAACCCTGCAGTCTCGTGTACTGCTGCATGACACAGTACTGAGAGGTGCCATGTTCCTGGCCAGAAGATGACTTAGTGTAATCACCACAGTACAGACATCCCTTTCTCATGAGGTGTTGCAAGTTCTTGGCCCTTGCTTGAGTGAGATAGGATTCCGGTTGTGCAGTGCCATGGCAATTGCGTGGATACCCTGGGCTAGCAGCCCATTAGGTGTGCTGCTGCCACCTCACCTGCCCATGCTGTAGGCCAGACATCTTTTAAAATCTGTAAAAACCTAATTTGCTGACTTTTGCTTGAAATTTGGTTTGGACCTTGAGCACTTCTTAGTGAAGCTATACACCTTATTGACAGAGTTCATGTACTATCTTACACCTTGTCGAGAGAGGAGCTTTCTGAGTGTCAGTCTGGTGGCACCTGTGACAATTATGCAGTGGCTGTAAGAAAAACTCAGCTGTAACTGGGAAGCAGACAGAGCTGCTGGGACCTTCTCTGTTCACAGGCAGATGAAAAACAAAACCCAGCTTTTCCAAAGTCCTGGTGGCTGTTATCAAGCTGTCCTGCAGCACCCATACAAGCCTCGTGAAAAACTCTACATAAGCCAGCTTTTTCAGCTAGATGTAACATATGAAAGTTAAGATACTACAAAGTGGTGGGGTTTTTTCCTAAGATAGCTTTCTAGATTAGGCCATCATTTTAACATTAATATGTATTTATTTGCTATGGGTAGGACCTGAGTCTTTGGGCATCATTCAGCTACCCAAAGACATCTGATACTCTCTGAGGTGCCCTAGAGTGCTCTTGGTGGCTTTCCAGCGACATGGCAGAGGGGCATGTCATATCTGCTGGCACCATGCAGAAGTCCAGGATGTCTCAGGGTGCTCCAAATGGTCCTGCTGAGTTCTCTATGGCAACAGCATGAGGCCCTTCTCAGGAGGCAGTGTTAGCTGTTGTACTGACTGCAGACTGACGTCAACTGCTTTGAGTAAGAGGGTGAATGATGCATTTGCCACAGCCATGACCTGGCTGAGAGGAAGGCTGGGGCATAGGCCAAACTCAGAAGAAACTGTCTTTCATAGCAGAAAGATACCCTCATGGAGACCAGAAAGGGAATGAATGTTTTCAACATGTACTGTATATTTGACCATTAATAATGCTAACAGACACTATAAACTCATGAATTTGACATAGGTGTGACCCATGTAACCAGCCTCATCTTTTGCTGACAAAAAAGAAACTCTTTCTAGGCACAGCAATGTTACAACAGTGAAGTCAGCCAATTTAAATACAAGAAGATAGGCAATTTAAATTGAATAGAAACCATGACTACCTCTTCATGAAGATTTTAAAGCTAAAAATTAAAGGGAATATGGCCTATATATTTGAAAAATCATGAAAATTAAAACAAAGCATCCCCTGAAGTATAGTTCTCCATTACTCAATTCATAGATGTAATGTAAGTCAAGTGCCATCAAATATGCATGTGGTTGGTTTTTTATGCAAAATGTGGAAAAGTATTTGCTTCTCAAAGAGCATCTTAATGGTGAATTTCTGAAGGTAGAAGGTGATAATGAATGTCATGAAAAGGCAGGCTAATCCCCAAAAGCATCTTGTCTTACCAATGTACTTCATAGCACAGGTCATGCAATGCATGTCAATGTTATTAAAAACTGAGGCATAGGATTTGATTGTGCAGGGATGGAGGAGTGTGGATTTAGTTATGGAGATATTGCACCTGTTAGCACCTGTAAATCATAGAATGGTTTGGGTTGGAAGGGACTTTAAAGATCATCTTGTTCCAACCCCCTTGCCATGGGGATTGAAATCATGGTATTGGTATGAAGGTGATTTTGTCCCTTGTTCCAAACAGGTAGATGCCATTGAAGTTACAGCATGTGACAGTCCTCAGCATAAATCAATATAAATTTTCTGCAAAATTCATTACTTCAGTAAGAGTTGTGTTAGCTGATTTGTATGCATGAACGGGTTTGCGTTCGAAGTGCAGGAAGAGTCCACGGTTCTCTTTCTCTAATTGAACCTTCTGGCTATAATTGGTTTTAGCCTGGATTCTTGCAGAAACAAGGCTTATGCAGTGAGACTGCCTTTCTTTCCCTCCGCCCCCACTAACTTGTGAACTAACTGGCCACTTTCAGCCAAATTTGACAAAGAGATCATAGTCTCAAGGATAATTAAGTCCCTACAAGTTTTGTGGAAACAGGCAGACAAATACTTGGGTGGACGAGGAGGGAGAGAGACCTATAAGCTCTCTCAAGTGGAAGAAGAAGTTCTCAGAGAGCAAGAGGAGATCCTTAAAACTCTGTTAACCACAAGGAAGCTGGCTTTGGGGATTTACAATCAAATGTGTCAAACCCCCACCATCATTTGTGCTGCTGCTCACAGCACTGTCTGTTCAGTGGTGTTACTGGTCTTTGTGCTGAGGAGCAGCTGATGCAGAGAGCTGCTTGCAGTCATTCTCTCTTAACTTTAGCCTCTGCTTGCTTGTTAAGCGTAATTTTCATGGTATTTTCATTTTTTGACCTTTTCAAATAGCAGTTTTATCTTACAGAGTCCGTGGTACTTACCCTTACCTCTTTTTTTACGGGGAAAAGGAAATTTCCATTAGGAACACACATTTAGATCCTATTTTAGATAGTTGTAGAAGGCATTGAAAGGATCCCAGGTGGCAGGTGGGGAAGGTCAGCAATGACACCCATCAGTGAAGCCAGCTATTATATATAGAAAGCGCCACTGAAGTTGTAAAAGGCAATAAGAGAGAGGAAGAAAACGTATAATTCTCTAGAGCATGTGGTTAGAACTCATCTGGAAGGAGGGAGCTTGCAGCTATAGGCTCTGCTGCTGGGCTTCTTGAAGCATTTTTTCTTTAGATAGTCAATAGATGGAAAAAAAAATCACCTTGAAGCAGAGGTGACCATAGTTTATGTAAGAACCGTATGCCATTTTATCCTGAGCTCTTAGTATCTCATTTTCTTCTCAGGGCAGCAGCCTACAGGGCTCTTCCTGTATCCCAGTGCAGGAATAAGCTGGTCTTTGGCATTACTCAAGGCTGGCTTAAAAGATGTTTGCTCTGACTTTCTTCCCACAGACTTGACATTTTTGCAGCATTATTAAGTCCTACACTATTCTGTGCACAGATGATCTTTCGAACAAGCACTACTATGAAAAAAACCCCCAGATTTATCCAGTTTTCCCTAAAGTTCCAACAATACTATAAGCAGGTTTGCCTTTGTGAGATACTTCAGCCTGCCAGCTGTTAAATATATGTGTTGTGTTTAATGAGCAAGGGAGTTTATTATTAGGTAATTGAATGAGGCTGTTCTCTCTAATTAGTTATTTGCCTTTCAGTCTTGAGTGCTGCCAAAAAATCGGCTGTTATCCATGTCAATTGTATCTTGGTGTGCTTTGATTTGCTATAAATCAGCTGTGCATGGCAGTGGTGCACATTTGAATCAGGGGGCTGAAAGTAACCAGCGAGGTTTTTTTGGGTAATGGGAAGTGTTTTACCACAAACTAATTAAGTAGCAAGTGAAGGTCAAGTAATTCCTAACGTATCTGTATAGACAGCCAGGTTCTGCTCAGTTTGCTTCTCGATAAAGATGCAGAAGCATGAGATGTGAAAGTAGTTCAATAAGGTAATAAATGTATAGCTTCTTTAGAGAAATGATGGCAAATTGATTTTTGGTTTGGTTCAACCCAAATTAATTAACTGATACGCCTAATGGGTTTTGTTGATCCCAGCGTGCTTATGATGTTTACTGCTTGAAATAAGGTGTGAGTAGAGCAGCCCAGAGGATAAAGATGGCACTGTTGAGGTAGATCAGTCCACCCAGTGGCAGGCACTGGAGCCTGGCATCAATAAAGGTGCCAGGAGGATACCACAGAGAGGGCAACACAGTTTGGAAAACACTGTGCTGATTCTTCAGTGAGAAAAGCAAGGGCATAGAAAAGGAAAAATGTGGGTAAGAAAGGGAAAGAACTATGCGCTGGTGTTCAATGTAACATGAAGGAACCTTCTCCCAAAATTCTTATTGTTCCAGTAGGGTGGGAAAAAATAGTGGGTGCAGAGAGTACACACAATGTTGTTACAAGGGTGTTCAGACAACATCACACGCTCCTTGCCCTGGCTCTTTAATTCAGGCTGACTTGCAGAACAGTGTTATCATCCAGAATAAAAAATCGCTGTGCAACTGTAGAAAAAAATGATGAAAGACCTTAAGTAATCTCAAAGGAGGACTGAAACTTTCTGGTATGGCATCTGCAGGATCATTATTAAAATTTATTACCTTGGTATTTTTGACTTTGCATTTATTATGTGCATACTGTGTGCAGTTAAGGCTCCAGTTTAAACAGATAACCATATTTTATCAATATAAAAACAGTATCTGTAGCATACTTTTTCTTCCCCAAAGCATGTAGAGAGGACATGCTTAAATTTTAATTAATTACAATTTTCAAAATGTGGTTTATCTTTTCTTATAAGGCTACATTTGTCTGACAGTGCAGCATAAACCTCTGCTAAAAACCTGCATAAAATTTTTAAAAATCTTTTCTTAGTTATGGGTATGGCTTTCTTTTATATCAGTCGTAAAATTAATGAGGGGTGAAACAAAAGATTTTTATCTTTATATATATATTCAAGCATATCTCTTCTTGCAAAATACTTGTATCTGCCTGTTTTTAGCTGAAATATTGTGTTCAGTAAGAGTCATAGTAACTGCTCATGTCATATTGCAGATCTCTGTTGAATAACAAATAGATAACCTTGGATATTGGAAGATGTTTATTTAAATAGTGGCTTTTGACCTAACACGCTCTGTTATTTGAAGCATGTTTTCTTACATTTTGTGTCTTTGTTCTCCTCTTTGTGAAAGGGATGTGTTTGGTTTTGGTTTGGTTTTTTTATTTTTGAATTATCCTCTCTTTTTCTTTCACAAGTAGGGAGAAGTTAATAAGCTGTTCAAGGTTAGCAGGAGAGAATACTTTCTAATAGACCTGCTAACATGGTACCTAACAAATTTCTATGGTCACTAGCACTTCTTTAGGTCATATTTCCAGTCATATTATAGAGTGTGTTGGAAATACAGACAATGCCTGTCAATATTTACTTGTTCCAAAGAAGATAATTTTAAAATATCTGGAGAGGTTGTATCTTGGTAATAACTTATTATTCACCTCACCAAGGAGACCTTGGTTGTATTTGTCACTTACATATACAGTATGTGGAATATACAGATGGAATATACAGATGTGGAATATGTGGCATGTGCTTTGCACAGGAGTTGGTGGATCCACAGTGTATTGAAGATAGAGTCACTTATGCAGTGCAGTGGCAATTTGCCCACAGGTTCCTGACACGCAAAAAAAAGGTAGATTTGAGGGAAGCAGTTCAATTAAGAGCACCATAGATTGCTTCTGCAGCTCAGAGAAGAGATTTGTGCCCAAAATTACTGAGGGTCATTTGTCTACCTACAGCAGCTTGGTGGTTGAAGTCCAAGTTGGAATACAGTGCTCTGGGGGAAACCAGGCCATTAATTTAGGTGCTTTGGACATAGTACCTAACATCAGGTTTCTTGCTTTTAAGCTGTTGGCCCAGATGTTTAAATGTAGGCTCCCGATAGTGATTGCACATTACAGGAGAGACCCCTTGAGCAAGGAATGTCTCCAGTAAAAGCCCAATACTACACTGAAGGCTTTGCAGAGAGTGGGTCATGGGTGCCTATTTGGAGTGGGAGAGACTTATCCCTACTTCTGCAGGGAGTGAGACTTCATTCCCAGGTCTTTTGAAATAAGGCATGCTCGGAATCCTCAAAACCTTTCGAGCACCAGTATTTTTCTTTTCATGCTCAGATATCTGCTAAGGCTTGATGTAATCTTCTCCCTCACCATACGAGTAGGGAAGCATATTCTTTTGTTGAGGTTTTCTCTAGACTTCTCAACTGACCCTTGAAAGCTATGTGGTAACATCTAAATGCACTCTCTCCTCACCTTTTTAAATTTTTACCTGTAATGGACCTCTTCGCTGTGGAATTCGAGGCTCAAAGTTCCAGTGAGGTTGGTTGTTTCTTTTTTTTTTAATAGATACCATATATATATATGCATTATATATATTTATATACACTTCATCTCTCCTGCTGCTTAGCAGAGGTTTTCCCTTAAGCATCCTGCTGCTGTTTTCCACACTCAGCACTTTGCTGAGCCAGGAGGAACCTGAGCCCACTGGAACATTTTGCTTATTAGTGCTCTATTGAGAAGAACTTCTTGTATTCCCAATACCATTCCTCTACATTAGCTGTCATTTTATTAATGACACGTTTGAATGACAGCTTCAAGGGAGTTGTGGAAATCAGAGATTTGTGTGTTGTTTTTTATAATGGGCAGCCACGTCACCTCCTCACTGAAGTTATTTACTAATTTCTATGCTATATGTGGGTGGGTTTCTTTGGTTCTCTTCCTACTTCCATCAGAAGGGTTTCCTACAGCTTCACATCTCATGTGCTCTCTTCTTATTTCCAGTGTGGATTTATTCACTGTGGATTTACCTCCATTCAGCTGATTGCCACTGTTATTCTGCAACTGAAGCAATAGCATTTCCCCTTCCAGCCACCCTTCTCTGCCTCTACAACTTCTCCCATGGCATTCTCTGGAAGCAGGCATAACACCCTCAGCCTGTATTTTGTTCAGCCAAAAAAACCCTACCATGCTCTGTTTCTCTGCTTGTAAGACAGGCTTTCCATTTCCTGAGTTACCTTGGAAGCCTTTGCTTGAACCTGGTCCAGGCTAATCCATCTTATTTGGATGTTGGTGACCAGATGCACACTCAGCATTGCAAGTAGAGATCTGCTGCCATGGAAGAAGCCATGCCACAGGAGCTTGCTACCTTTCCTAGACAATCCTGGTTTGGTACATTGCAGCTTTGATTGCCTATTCCATGGTCTGTCACATTGGTGTCTCCACCATCAGCTTGTGGTTAATCATCAAACACACATGATGTTCTTCTCTGGTGTGGCTGGAGAAGATCTGGCCTCTTTTTCTCAGGCTGTAGCTAAATACCTTCCTGTCAGTGTCTGAAGTACGGTGGGGGGTTCACGTTCCTGACTAGAAATACTTCATCTGTTCTCATTCTCCAATTTTCAAGGTCATCATCTTCTGTCATACCCTGATTTTTCTCTCTTCCCATTGCCAACTGAACTTGAGTCATCAACATGTTTCATTGGATTATCTGGAGCTTCTGAAAAACACAGATCTGGTGCCCTGGAGATATGAGGCTTAACAGTTTAATCAAAGTGGTAGGTTTCTGCATCTGTGACTTTATAACCCCTCCAGCCCATGTCCCCATGGATGACCTCTCACAGGACTGATTGCATGTCCAACTTAGCCAGTTGTAAACCTCAGGATTTTTCATGGGACACTTCACTGTCCCAAATTTTTTTTATACCTTTCTAAGTGCACCAGGTTTCCCGAGCTGTGTTTTGACAGTTGTTTCCATACCTGGGCAACAAAGTGGAACAGGCTTTGCCCCTGTTTGAGGTATATGCTTTCTGAAGCCTTATTTATAAATCCATTTCCATTCATTTAAATACGTCAGGAGCTTTCAACTGTGATATCATGACATGAAAACCTACCTGAGGGCTTCTGTGAGGACCTTTTTGAAAGAGAGTGGCCATTGACACTCCTAATCAAGGATTCTTAAAAATTCTCTAGCCAGTGATGTGCATCAATACATGTTTACACTGTTTCTGTGAATAGTGAGATTCTGGAGTTTATTTTACTCCTGTGGGCTTCTTTTTTCTCTTTCTTTTTTTTTTTTTTTAAAAAAAGGAAATCTTGAAGATTTATTTTCCCCTCAGTTCTATTTTTATTTTGAAAAGAATGTTTCATACTTTTGCAAAGGGAGTGTGTGTTGCACTCTTTGTTTTCTTTTGCTTTTTTTCCTCTTTTCTGTCAAAATTCCATCCCTGTTTTCCATCATGGATATGTGAAAAATATTTTCAATATGTATCATTAAATGCTTTCCTTGTTCTTATACTACTCCCTAGACATCTGCTGCTGACTACTTTTGGAAACAGGATACTGGGCTGGATGGACCTTGGCCTAACACTGTACAGCTGGTTTTATTTTCTTAAATGCTGAATAATTTGTCAGAAAAAGTGATTTTTATTTATTTACTTGTAGGCAGCTGCGGTGGCTCTTGTGAAGCAGAGTCTGTGGTTTGCTCTTGAGATCATGAAGGCAAATTCAGAGGTGTACAACAGCTCATCTAAGGAATTACAGAAATGTTTCTAATTGTAACCTTCTGCCGAGTGCAGAGGCTGTTAAGTGTGTGTTGCAATAGAATGTGCAACTTGCAGAAATTCTGAATATTTCAGCAGGAGAAGAGCAGAGACACCAGCAGCAAAAAAAGAGAGCAACTACCCCAGCTTGCACTCTAGAAGGGAGAAAAGGGATGTCAGAGGGGAAGAAAGACTAAATTTCTACCTGAGACTTGGTAGCTATTGTTGCCACTGGAGAATTGGGGAGTTTTCCAAATTCCATAATATTTTATCATAGAGGTTAAAAGTTTCATTAAATACTCAGTTAATTTTTTTTTTAAGGCCCCATAACTACAACCTTACAGACATCTGTTTTCAAGCTTCTGTATTTTAACATTAATTTTAATCCTTAAAAATTTTTCCCTTTAATATGTATAGCAGTAAAAAGCTGCTACTGTATTTTTTTTTATGAAGAGGAAGTAGCAGACATGGAAATTCATCGAATCGTTCAGGTTGGAAGGGACCTTAAAGATCAACGAGTTCCAACTCCCCTGCCATAGGCAGCGACACCTCCCACTAGATCAGGCTGCTCAGTGCCTTGTCCAGCCTGGCGTTAAACACCTCCAGAGAGGGGGCATCCACAACATCTCTGTGCATATGCCATATACCATGGAAATAAGTAACTGCTTTGTGGTTTGCTGCAGGGTACCCAGACATGGTTAACAATTACAGAAATACAGTTGTTAATGACATTGGTCTAATATAGATAGTCTTCCAATCGTAGCCTCAGGGTGAGATCGTTTAAGATTCCCAGACATTATCATTGCTTGTTTACATGGCCATATATAAAGGTGAAAACTTTCCTGTTTTCTTGTGTGTAGGATTTGTACTCACAGAATTTTCAACTAAATTCTGTATTTGAGCACCCACGTTAGACTTTACTTTCACTGTACTTTTATCCATTTAATCTTCAGAACTGATTTTATAATCATCTGATTTAATTATTTTGCTCAAGGTTAGTGTTTTCCAAATATTGTTTGTTTTATCATCTGATGCATTCACCTTCTAGCTGTACATTCTTTTTATTTATTTTTAAAAGGAAATTTTGAAAACCTTGACCCTTATATTTGTGTTCTAAATTGTCAGAGCATTTACAAATACTGGGCTGTTTTGACTTGTTGCTCAGGACTTAGTTAAAGTTGGCTGAGTATCTGTCCTAAATACCTCCTGGCTGCAGTACTGAGAACAGCAGTTTTCACTTCTCCAGTGATGGTGAACTAGCCAACAGGCAATATATTTTTATCTGACTCCATTGCCCTTGAAGCTCTTTCATTTTAAAGATTGCCAACATGTATTTTTATTTTAAGTTTAAGCAAAGGAAAAGTAAAATTCTGGACTTTTTTTTCTTTTATTAACTATAGGGCAGCTAAATAGATGTAGGAATGTTAATATTAGCTCCTAATCTACACATGAACATGAGCAAAATAAAGACCCAATACAATTTCATTTATATCTAAGTTACCTTTCCAAATGAAAGATGATGTTTATCTAAAGACCACTAAATATGTACTTACCTGTACCTAATTATAGGAAGACACAAGCTCAGGCTGGCCCATTCCATGTTTTGTGGGATCTGACAGTGCTAAGGTGAGGGGAGCTGGGTTAGATAGAGTTCTTTGCTGTCTCTTCTGCTGGGTCCCCAGAGATGGCCATTGGCTTGTAGACTGCACCAGCAATCCCACATCTCTCACAGCAGCTACTCATAGCTGCCCTGGATAATCCCTCTGTCCACATGGGGAGAAGCACTGGGAACTGGGGGGCATTGAACATAGAACGCTGTGGAGTACAGTGTCATGTCCAACAGCTGAGGGACATAGCTCATTGCTTGGATCCATGAGTTATGATGCCTGCTTGGGCCACAGACAGGCACAAAGAAAGACAGAAAAATGAGTTCTCTTATTCCCAGATGGGCAAATGCTCAATTGCTCATGCTCTACTACTACAGCATTGAGGAGTTTGTGGGGGGTTTTTTAGAGTGTTGAAGAGCAGTGATAGCCATCACATTTCCATCATAGGAGGATTGTTGTCATCCTCTCGGCTGTTGTCAGAGAGATCTGAAAGAGATTTCTTTGGACATCAAGGGTCCAGTATGTGTGACAGTTTGTTTCTGGCAAGCATTAGAGGTATATAAAGCGTTAGAATTGTGTTTTAGAACTCTTCATACGTTATCAGCTCCTTTTGTGTCCGCAAGAAGTGTGTGATAAATGGGCAGACAGCTGTTTGATGATACATAATTTGTTGTCTGGTACTCAGGCAGCATAACATTTTCTGGCTGTGATTGGATATATCTGAAATTGTGTAGCTTTACTCTGTGAGACCTTCAGTTCCTCATTAGTCAAAGTACTTCCCGAGTAGTTAATGACTCTGTGCAAGGTTTTGCTTTTTCCAAAGAGACATATTTAATTACCTAGCGATTGGCCTTTATGTTGGCCTTTATGTTGGGGTTTTTGTTAAATGCTGAGAAAAGTTCTTTGTATCAGATTTGCTGGTGTTTTGCATTGTTTCTCTGTAGTCTCCAAACTGGTAATTCCACTTGTTAAACTGGGTTGGCTTTTGCAATCTCCTTTGTTGTGGGATTCTCCTTTGCTTCCCCCAGTACATTCCAGAAATTGTTTGCTTGCAGGCAACTCCATTTATAAAGCTTGTTTCATTTCTGTTTCATGTTTGAAAAGGTTTTTCATAGCTCTTACCTTTTCTTTGGCTTTGCCATGCTATGCTAATCAAATGTTCCTTAACTAGTTAAAACTGAACACTCTATTTGTTAAATCTAACCAGCCAAGGGAATCCTTCAGGCATGCATCCCCATTCTTTGCTGTCTCTCTACTTCATTGTTCTCAGGATTATAGCATGAGAAAACTAATAAAGCATGGTCTACAGTATGGTGGGTGGCTGCACATGTGATGAAACTACTATTGAGGCCTCAATACCTTTAAAATTGTCTGTTTCTCTTCTCAAAGCAGAGGTGACATTTAAATCTAATTTGGCATTCTCTGTTCACTGAAACTTTGAGACTGGGACTGCCATTGCTGAGAACTCAGATAAATACTTGCTGATGAAATACCAGGCTTTTAGTGTGGGATGGTACAGTAAAATTAATAAAAAGCTTAGTGACATCTGCAGCAGGAGACAAGTTTCTTTAAAAATGTTAAAAACACTACTGTAGTCTTAGTGTCAATTTAAAATTCATTAAAAGATGTTTTCCCCATTGGCAGTTTCTTCCTTTCTACTGAAGTTACTTGCCAAGGAAGACTGAGATTATTTACTATATTCCGCATGATCTGCCGCAGGAAGGGAAGCTGCCTCTAATCAGTTGGCTTTTAAGGTATCTAAAAATCTATAAAAACAAATGGAATTAAATAACTCTAAAACTAATAACAACTTGCTTGGGGTGCATCCACATTTAACTCATCTCCAAAGCAATCTTCATTCTCCATCTCAATTCCTCTCCCATTAGAGGTGTCCTTATGAAAACCGCACTTTTCATATGCAGTTGGTTGGATAATCCACATATCCTATCGTGTATGGCTTATTTACAGATGAGGGGAGATGAGTACAGTCCTTGGAACCTCCTGCATCTTCTGTCTGTGTGCTTGCAATCTGTTTGACAGAGCTTTGCCCCTCATATTAAGATGCTCCATCTGCCTCATTGATCTTGCAGAGAATCACTCAAGACTTTTAGGTTTTGAAACTGTGTTGACGATAGTCTGGATACTCATCCCTACAGAGCATCTTATGTGGCCCCAAGGCTGGCCTGAAGATGTATAAATGTCTTTGAAGGCAGATTTTATTTTTGCTTTAGTTGTTTTATTTATTTACGAAGTTGGATAGGGTAGGGATTTAATGGCCTGTAGGTGACCTTATGAATGAGTGATAGAGGAGGTTAAGGGCAGCTTTTATCAAGAACTGTGTCTTTTGGGCATGATTTTACATTAAATATGACAAAGAAAGCCCAAATCTAGTCTCTGTCTTGGCAAAATAGCTCTTAGTGTTACATTCACCAACCTTCATGTGGTCATTGTTGGTTGAGAAAGTCCTCCCTCTGTTCTGCTGGAAACCCAGAATGAATATTGCTTGGTTCTACAGGCTGGTTAAAACTAGTTTTAAAATGTTTTTATTCGGTTAGTGTTAAATGTGCAGAATCATTGAAACTCCTTCCCACCGTCTCTCTCTAACCAGACACTGAAGTCCCAATGATTAAACAAGGGAGTTGGTTAAATGCTGTCTGGATGCTGGTCAGTGATCTCATGTTTTGACTATTCCTCCTGATGAATGGTACTCATCCATCATAATTTCTCATCACTAAAAAGCAGCAGGATGGGAGGAAACACTGGTTTGGCCTTTTAAATGCTTCTTTTCCAGACTGTCTGCAATCACAAAGGCTTTTTGAAAAATCTGAATCAAGATTGTTTTAATTATGATGAACATTTCATGCCATACTACATTTTAACCTGCATCCTCCAGATTGAATTTGATGTTCCATGGCAATTTTAATCACTTTGTGATGTTCATATCAGACAAATAAAAATAGAAAATAGAAACAAATACTTCATGGTTCCTGGCTGCAAAAGAGCCAGTCTTGTGAAAAGCATGAGATCATTATCCATTTTTTTCTTCCATGAAACTTTGTTTTGGTTTGTGGAGTTTTAGTTTAGTATGTTCTTAAGCCTCGTGACATCTATAAAAAAATACTTAAACCAAAGTCCTGCAGTGTGATGAAAGATTCTCTTGGGAATGATGAAGATATGGTTCAGCTCATGCTACCAAGCCAGTTGGTGAGCCAAACATTCTCAGTGTGTGCAGTTTTGAGGACCCTTGGTCTTCTCCTTATTGCTCCAGAGAGGAAAGTTCCCAACACTTCTTTTCTCTTGGCTCCTACTTGGGAGCAGAGAGGGAGAAGGTCTGACAGTTGCAGGTGGCACAGTCTTCTCCCGTAGTTTCTCACTTGATTGCTTTTGCCACTTAGGTGTAAAAAGCAGTGATGGAAGCCTTGGCTGTGCCCTTGGCTTCTGGCCTCATCCTACCTCTTCCTCCTTGGCACCCAAGCAGAGGGAAGCATTAGACAAAAAAGATGTTTGACGGGGTTTCCGTCTTGTGACTGTTGTTCAGATAAGGTGCAGGCAGTGAAAACACTTTACCCACAAAGAGAAGTCATAAATTTTGTGGTCCTTCAGTTCCTGTTTGGGGGACAGTATTTCAGACCCTGTATTAGTTTCTCCAGAGAAACAGATGAGAGTAGTGCCAAACCTGTGAAAGATTCCAGGAGACAGACCCTGAAGGCAGTGTCTGTCTGTTTGTCACTGTTGCAGAGGAGCCTGCTTGTGGAAAATTTACAGGGAAGGCACAACAAGTCACAGAGGTGCTTCCTTTATCCAAGTGGATTTGCACATTTTATAGTAGATCTCATAATTGCTTGTCAGTACTTTTTAATCTTTTTTTTACCTGCTAAGAGTTAGGGTGGGAAGGTATAATCTTCAAAATGCTGAAGAAAATAAATCAGAGAAATCCTTGTTCAATTAAAATGGTCCTGACTTATTTTCTTTCTGCACAGATTGTTAGAACTTTGCTGTGACACTGGAAATATTTTTTCTACTTGTAAACAATTCCTTTCGATGCAATTTGAAATGAAACAAAAGACTTCACCTTGAAATGTTGTTTATATGCAAATAGGCATTATATTCTCCAAAATGCTGTTTGGTAACTCCTTATTCTGTCTATAAAGTGCATCAGCTGGGAGGTGTATTGACAGTTTGCACGAATATATTTCTGGACAAATTGTCCAGCAGATTTCTTTTTAACACATTACTAAATGTTTTTTTTTACTCTCATTGTGTTTAAACACTTTTATTTCGTGGAGTTCCTGTGACCATTAGCTTTTGGTTGGGTGAGTTGATGAGGCACACATAAGTGTTTCATTACCAACAATGTGCCATCATAGAATCATAGAATAGTTTGGGTTGGAAGGAACCTTAAAGATCATCGAGTTCCAACCCCCCTGCCATAGGCAGGGAAACCTTCGACTACATCAGGCTGCTCAGTGCCTTGTCCAGCCTGGCCTTAACCACCTCCAGAGAGGGGACATCCACAACCTCTATAGGCAACCTGTTTCAGTGTTTGACTACCCTCACCATAAAGAATTTCTTTCTTATGTCTAGCCTGGATTTAATTTTGCCTACCACTCTCCAAATAAGATTCCCCTTTTCTGTGGTTTGTAAGTCTCTCAAAAGATAATTATCTGGGCTGAAACATATGAGTGACTGACTCAGAGTGTTTATTTAAAGTTTCGGTGAAACAGTTCATCCGTTTTTGAGAAACAACTGAGACGTAAATACCTTGTTTTTCCTTCTTAAGTCTTTCTTAAAACTGGCTCTCATTGTTTACAGCTGAACCCATGAGATCTCGCAGCAGAAGTTTTACTCTGATAGCAGTAATTTGCCTTACCCTATTTTTTTGTGATGTTTTGCCCAAATATGGTCACTTTGTAAGCGTGAAAACTCGCCGTCTAAACATGCTTAGCAGAGACCATGCGTGGGTTGCTGTGCAGATCAGACAGGCTCCATGTGCACTGAGCAGGCTTCAGACCAACGACCAAGCACAGCACTCTCTCCATTTTTCCATCTGGTGTCAGGTGCTGGTGCTGGGAGGAAGGAAGAAGCAATGCCATAAAATGAGGAAAAGAAGAAGAGAGCTGGGAGTTCACCCAGGTGAACCTGTTGAGAGCCAAGAGTTTGGAAAATGTGTTGTAGATGTGCTGTCCAGGTAACCTTAGTGTGTTCTATCTTCCAGCCTTGTATTTTCCTCTGCTTCAGTGGGTGACTGTCACGGGCAACCTTCTGGAGGTGCAGCTGGTGCAGCAGGCAAAGCAAGCAGTAGCAGAGTTGGCAGGACATGGCTTCCTGGTCAGGTGTTCAGTGAGAGGAGACCACCAAGCAAAACCTCAAAATTGGTATCTTCACTGCTAGCCCTGAGGTGGTTGGACTTCCAAAATCCAAGAGCAGTAGGAGTCTAGTGTAGCACCTGCATGTGCCATATGGATGCAACAGCAAAGCAGAAGGAGGGCAGAGATCTGCAGCCAAAAATTGTAGGCACTTCTCTTCAGCTCTTTAACCATATTTGGTCTCAATTTATTGTGTGGAGTGGGAGTAATGCTTCCTATTCTCACAGGAAGACTGAGAAATCCATTAATAATTTCAAAAGAGCCATTCCTAATGGGATGCTGTAGATCCAGCCCTATGGATAACCCCAAGAGGAGGTGAATATCATGTGTTCAGGCCAGGAGGTAGATGAATTAGATGCATTAGAGTACTACTGCCCACTAACTGACAGGATTAAAAGAAATAACCATTCAGCTGCCTACTGGCTGTCTGGGAAGGAAGGCTGTGCAAAATCCTATGTGTGGTCATATAATTGAGATTGATATCACTGCATCTACTCACATGACACCAGTGAAGACAGTTACCATAGATATCAGAATACACTGATAGTGTTGTTTCTATGTAATCAGTGGTAGGGAGTCCAGTGTACATTCCCCTGAAAGTCATGGATATATTCCTTGGAAAACTTAGAGGCAGTATTTTAATTTGAGATTAACCTAGAATTTTATTTAGTTAGCGCTGAATCTGTCTTAAGGAAGAGAATAATTATTTGCTCCTTAGGAAAAGTATTGAGAAGGTATAAGCACTCTCAAGACCACAATCACATATTCTAGTGCTTAGATGAATATAGCATTCAAGGAATGTAAAAAGACATCCTAATGTGTCTTATCTTTCCTCATAACCATGATTTAGCTGCCTAATTCTGTAAGCTACCATTCGAGATAAATGTAACTGCTTTGTACTTCTCGCTATTTTTGCTAGATCTTCTAGAAGCTTCCTAATACCAGGTGGAGGGGGACAGAGGGCCCTTCAGAAAAAAGCAAAAATAAAGGATTTTTTCTTTTTATGTGACTGGGTGGCAGAGCTTCATTCTTTCCTCCTGCTTGAATTTCTGGAGCTCTTGTCACTCTCCTCCCCCGGTTTTTTGTTTATTTTTTTTTTTTCAAGCTGATCTAGTCTGTTGATTCTCTGGCTATTTCTCACTGATAACTCTCACATCCTGCTGCTTTGAGGCAGGGGTCTCACTGCTCTTCCTGCTGCTGGTTCTGTTTTCCCTATTCGCCAAAGAAAATTCAAGGTGTTTCACACTGTAAGAAGAGACAGAAACTGAAACATATAATTGGTGACCCAATGAGGAAGAGCATGGGCCAAGTATAGGGTAGGATAGAAAAAGATGCTTCCTTACCTTTTTCTTTTCAGATTGAGCCCACTTGGTTGATCTCTGTATGTGGTCCTGTAGTGATACGTTGTCTTTTCATCTCAATGATTTGTTTGCCACTTCTCATGCAATTATAGATAGTATGGGGGATTTATATGTGTTTACTCTTTGGAATCAAGCAAATATATTTTCTTTTTTAGGAATTTTTTTCTGCAATTTTTGTGCTCTTCAATGCAGTTCTAAATATATGTGGATTTTAAAAAAAATAAAACAAAACAAGAAGCTTCCAAGGGTTTTCAGCTGCTTTCCAGTGAGTTTTATGCTAGTGTCAGACTCCAGTCCTCACAGGCTCATCCTGGGAGAGAAGATGATGATTTATTGATGAAGCAGCTGTGGTTTTAGCACCGCTGTTGCATCCGGGTAAACAGTTCTCCTCTGCAGAGGGACTAGACAGTGTACTTTCTACCACTGCCATTATGTAATGTGTCCTCAGCAATTTGTGTGTTTTAAGTTGCCCTTTGCTTTTTCTTTTTGTTTGGAAAGCAATTGGCTAAGAAAGTGTAAAATCATAGAATGTGTTGGGTTGGAAGGGACCTTCTAGGCCATCTAGTTCAACGCCCGTTCAGTGAGCAGAAACATGTTGTGCTAGATCAGATTGCTCAGAGCCTCATCCAGCCAGGCATTTAATGTCTTCTGGGGTGGGGCATCTACCATTTTTCTGGATGACCTGTTCCAGTTTCTTACCACCCTCATGTTGAAGAACAGAATTCTTCCTAACAGGACAAGGGACAATGGGTGCAAGCTGGAACATAGGAGTTTCCTCATATGAGAAAAAATTTCTTCACAGTGAAGGTGGTGGAACACTGGAACAGGCTGCCCAGAGAGGTTGTGGAGCCTTCTTCTTGTGATTCTGTAATGTCTAGTCTAAATTCACCCTCCTCTAGTTTGAAATGATTGCCCCCAGTTTGAAACACTGCCTCTAGTATAAAGCCAAATCCCCAGCAGGGAAGAGGCCCAGCAAGTCACAGCAAGACTGAGAGACTCAGCATGTTGTTCAGTGCACATACAGATGCAGTGTTGGCCAAGACGAAAGTGTCCCTATGAGAAGCAGCAGAGGAATTCACCAGTAGTTCATGGCTGCTGGACATCCAGCTCAAGAGCTGGAGGCTGTGACATGCCAGTGGGAAGCTTGCTCCCTTACTTTAGATCTGCCTTTCTTTGTGGCACACCAGTGGGGTCCCTTCATAGGGCAGCAGCAATGACCTATCCTCAGTACTTGCTCTTTCTTTTCTAACCTGGTTATAGTGGCATGTGGTATGGACACTGAAGAGTGTAGTCCATGTGCTGAGATGTCGTGATTTTCCTTTGCATGAGGGAAATTAGGTGCCTTGGGACCTGACTATTGATTCTGCAGTTCTCTTTGCCCTTTTCACTGCAAAGTGGTGTTTCCAAACCAAGGGAATTTAATCTCAGTCCTCTTCATATCAGCGAGCTTGTGTTAAAGTGAGCTTATGTCTGCTGGATGACTTTTATAGAAATTATAAAGGACATGGGGAAAGAGGTACATCAGGAAAAGGTACCATGCCATGCCTGTCTTCTTGCTTGGTCTTCTGCAGCTCCATTGTCCTGTTCTTGCCTTTTCTCTTGCCAGATGATCTGCAGTCAAACAACTTACCTTCCTTTATTGGCATTATTCTTGGAATAGTTACTTTTGTCTGCTTTTGAGGAGTAAAAAGTTGAAGAAAATTACCTCTTTCAAAGCTCTTGTCTTCTTTTTCAGTGAAGTCAAGTTAAACTTAATGGTGGAGTATATTGTTTACCAACAAAAATTCTGCGTCACCTTGAGTTGCTGTGTGATCCCACCTGCAATTTACACAGCTCTCTCCAGTCTTCTGTGAAAACACTCAATCCATGTGATGAGTGGGTGTGCTGCAGCTGCCCAGCCATCATTTCATTGTGTGTAATGCTGTATTGTGAGACTCCATAAAAGTTTTAGACCTTTTTTTCCAAATGCAAGAACATATTGACTTCTCGGAATGGGCTGATTTGGAAGGCTTAAATCAGCACTTTGCTACTGCAGCCCTTTTTGAGTCACAGAGAAGGCTGCATCTCATCCTTCCATGGGATGAGCTTGTTTGTTAGAGCCCTGCACAAGGCAACTCTGTCCTGTGAAAAGTCTCACCAGCCATTTAATAGAAATCAGACATTTGAGGAATTTTAGGTAAATGAGGTCATGCTTCCCTCTGCTTTCTTCATGTTCATTCCATAGAGGTCTTCCCCTAATACTATGTGTTGGCCATCTTTCTCATACTGTAAAAGTTGCCTGTGGGTGAAGATTTGTCCAAGGTTTGTCCACAGTTGCTTGTGATGGTCTGATGAAGTCAGTGGCCAGTCATGAAGCTAACATAAAAATAATTTCAGTGAAGGAGAAAGGTGGGAAAAGAAAAGAAGCTACATAATTGAGAAAGGAATAATCTTTATTTCCCTATTATTCTCAAATTATTTTCAAGGGAGTAAACACAGAAATAAAATAAATTTATATTAGGGTAAACTAGTGTTTCTTTGTCTGAATTTTCTTAGTCTTATTTGTTAGAGTAATTCTTGAGGATGTTTGTCAAATGACATACAATTTCATAAGTATCTTCCTTTTAGTGCCTGCAATATCTGCTTGAGTTCTTTCTCTATAGCAATTTAATACTGAGTACACTTCCCTTGATATTGCAAGGCAAATTATTAAACCATTCTCTATAGCCATCCTTCTCAACATTTGTTTGAAGGAGCATCTTGAGAGACTTGGAGCTCTTTGTGCGTTGCAAATGTGCTCTTCAGTGGAACATTTTGTCTTTTTCCATTTTAATAAATATCTCCTATTAAGTCATTACTATTAAGAGTCTTACATCATTTAGACATTCCATCTTTTTGTAAAACTTCCATTTTTCTTCATTTTTTTTTCTATTTTTTTACATCGATTCCAGACAGTTCTTAGAGCCTTCTTCTAAGATTAAAATGATAGGGGATCTTTTACCAACTTTTACTATCTTACAAATAATTGAAATCATGAGAAGAGCAGCTAAGGGGTTTTCTTAGTGTGTTGGAGACTTAATCAAGCTGAAATCACCTGAGATTTTTTTTGCCTTATTTTTGCCTTTAAAGTAAAGAAATGAATTTGCCTTCTACTTTTTCTTGAAATGGAAGTGTGTAGGTGCGTATAAATATGTATGCACACTCACTGACTTCAGTGGGCAGACTTGCAAGGTGGCTTTAGAAGCACAGAATTAATTTCTCATACAAATTTTTAAGTTGTTTTTGTTGTTGATTTTTTAGATGTTTTTTTTCCCCCAGGAAAATAAATCAAACAGCTGAAATATTTCCAGTGTAATATAAGAGATACTTGTGATTTTTCAAAATATGTTTTTTCCTCGAGGTCTGTGTGCTGCTGAGGTGTATGTCAAGTGAAGCTTGAGATGTTTGAACTTTCTGTCAAAGCAGTATATTTTTGTTGCTAATACAGTCTGGTTGTTTTGAAATTATTTTTATTTTTCTCAAATAGTTAGTGCGAGTCTCATTTTCCAGATTAGGGATCTTATTCTCATCTCCATTTCTATCTATAAAATTAGATACAATTCTGCTTAGGCTAAAGAAATCCCATTTTCATAAGCAAGCATATTTGCAAGTCAACATACTTGAGACGTTGCAGTGAAATTATGCAAAATCCAAAAAAAGATTTGAAGCTTTTTTGTGTACCTAGAGGGAAAAATGAAACGTTAAGTTACATTTTTAAAAAATCTATGACTAGTCATTCTTAAGGCTTAATTAAATCCTCTAAGCCCTTGCACATATGTTTAACTCTATAGGCATGCTGGTCCTACAGATTATGTGAGAGGGTTCATATTCACAGCAAGTCAGAAGGGGATAATATAATGGAGGTGTAGTGTATGGGTTTTTTTTACTTTTTGAGAGAACTTAGGAAGTAGGTAGACCTATATAGGAATATTCAAATCACACATTCTGATGCTAGATGGAAAACACTTCTAAACTCAGACCAAACTGAAATGTAGAAGTTTTCCTTTGGTGTTGAAAGTGCCATTGCTGATTGAGCTCTTGCTTACTAAAATATATAGAGAAATGCATAAGTGCAAGTCCTGTAGGGCAAGAAAAGTCGTCTCTCTCTGCATATGAATACACAGTCAGTGTTTTCTTTTGATTTTTTCTTTTCCTTTTTTGATATTTCTACATTTGAAAAATAACTCTTGAACTGAATGTTTTGGGGTGGTAGAGTGAGTGTGGCTCTCTGTGAACAGGAGGAGAAGCTTAAGTGTCCCAAAATACCCTGCCTTCCTATTGACTGGGTCTATTTTTAGCTCTCGGGAGGCCGGGATTATTGGAATTGAGAAGTTCCTGATTTATGCAGTGGTTAAACTGCTAAATTGCTTGGGTGAGGCCACACACATCCACAACCAGAATTTGCGGAGGGGCTGCTGAGGAGGGATCCCAAAGGAGAAGAAACAGCTTTTGCTCTTGTCAGAAGCTCCTGCAGAGATGTATTTATGGCTTAGGTACTTCCACAGCTGCTGACACTGCTGTCTCTGTGGCTATTCTTGCCGTGTGCTGCCGCTTCCCCAGACAGCTGGCTCCTGCTTCACCAAGGTTTGAACAGTATGTAATAGTTTAAGTTATCTATTATCAATATGAAATAAGTGATGTCTACCCAAGTGGCACATCTACAGGTGGAAGTATATTAAAATGTGATAAGATCTTAACAATCAGCAGAAGGCAAGTATTTTTTTTTTCAGTTCAAGAGGTGGCTATAGCATCAAGTTATTTATCATGCAATCATAGAATCGTAAGATGGGAAGGGACCTTCAAAGGCCATCTAGTCCAACCCCTCTGCAGCAGGCAGGGACATGCACTAGATCAGGTTGCTCAGGGTCTCATCAAGCCTGGCCTTGCATGTTACTAGGAATAGGGCCTCCACCACCTCTCTGGGCAACCTGTTCCACTGGTTCATCACCCTTATCACCCTTTTTTTTTTTAAATATAGATCTTTTCTTGTGACTTTTCTAACCCCAGAAAATGTTTTGATTCAGTCTGTGAGCTGGAAAACAGAAAATCTTTTTGCCCTAGTAGAACCGGTTACTCAGATGCCCTCTAAAACCATTCATATCATGGAAGTCATATACTTTCTTTTTTTTTCCATAAGATTGCATATTTAATCATAGAATCATAAAATGGTTTGGATTGAAAGGGACCTTAAAGATCATCTAGTTCCAACCCCCCTGTCATGGGCAGGTTCTTTTCCCACAATGCCAGAATATCATACAAATTCATTTGCATTTGTTACATTTTAGCATGTTTTCTTAAGGAAACAGGTTTTGCATAATTGTACTGTCCATAGTTTTGCCAGCATCATCCTCACACCCTTGCAGTAACTTCTGATCAGCAATTTCAAGTGATGTTAGTTGCTAGAAGCAAACATCTTGAAGACATATTGCCAGGTTCTTAGTGCTTATGCAAAAATCAGTGTCTGGGTCAAAGAGGGAGTTCCAGATGACTGCCCCATTAAGGAAAAGGCTGGAGTGTGTACCAAGCTGCTCCCTGTTGTGGTCTGCCAGCCACATGCACATTTGGGTTGGCCCTTTGGGAGATGCATGGCTTGAGCAAGTTATATTTATGGTGTGAGTTGTTTCCTGGTCTACAGTTAGAAAGGGTGGAAGGGTGTTTGGGGGAGGAGGAAGGAGTAGGTTGACATATAGGAGGAAGCTGTGAGTTTAGGGAGAAAACAAGTGGGTGAGGAAGCTGGAAATACTCTGGGCAGAGAATTTAAGAACAAGAGACAGACAACTGTGAGGAAGCAGACCTTGCTGTTTCTGCTTATTATTGATAACCTGTCTTTTAAAGATGATGAGGTGTTCCATGTCAGATGTTAGTCTATGCTGTGAGGTGAAGGAGGCAGACTCTGTTATTTCCTGTTATGAGTATCAATAAATTGCCTCAATTAACATTAGATTTGTAGTCAGCCTCAAACTGGATTTTGCCCATTTCAACAATTTAAGGAGAATATAAAGGATTTGATTGGTTTTATGATGGATACCACTGTTGCTTTATTAGGATGGCAGGTAGCCAAGGCTACTGACTTCCCAAAATATGAGGTAAGGCATAGAGGGAATCTTAATTTAGCTGATATTGTTTAAAAAACCTGATGTTTTTTAACACAATATCAGTGTTCAGTCCCAAGTTAGGCATAATAAGAGAAGTCAACATGATGTTGCATGGTGATGCTCCTCCTGTAAGAGCAGCCTTCAAGAACAAGGAGTTGTCCAGAGGTGCAGCCCAGCACCTCGCAGCTGTATGTGGTGGGAGGATGAAAGGCAGCTGGCATAAGCCAAAACAAGACAGGTTCGTACTGAATATAAGGGAAATCATTGTGAGGACAGCCAACCAGTGGGACAGGTCACTCAGGAACATTTTGCTGGCTTTATCCATGGTGGTTTGCAAGACCTGGTTGGAGCACCCATGTTGGAGGGCTAATCCTGCTGTTTGACTTGGCACCTCTCAAGGTCCCTTCCAACCTGATTTAGCCTTTCCTTTTTCCAGGAAAACCCCACCACAATGTCCTGTGGAAAAGCATCTTAGCGCAATTTTGGGATGACTGTATAGATTGGAGAAGTTACATTTACTAGTGAGACCTTTATGATAACCATGCTAAGAAGATGAATTGACCCCTGTCCTGAAAGCAAAATTCAGTACCTGAGCAAAATGCTTGTGGATGTTTAGTCAATTATCTGGTTAAGAGCTAAAAGAAACATTGTTTTGCTTTCTTTTATTTAAATCCAGACATCTTATTTTTATGAAAGATAATGTTAATAAGTAAAAACTAACTCATTATTATGCATAAGCGTAGGCTTGGATGAATTATTGTTATTGGTGTCACTATCAGAGCAATAGTAAAGTACCAAAGAAAGCTGTGAAGTTATAAAATATTCAAGAATTCAAGACAGAGACATGGCCATACAACTTGTAGACAAGAAAAGAGTTCTTAGTCTTTTAATATGCAAAGTCATGGGCTGTTACTTCCGCACTCACCTTGTTTTGCTTGTTTCAAAATTATAATTCTTACCAACCTTTTTAATATACTCCAGTCCGTGGGATGTCTTGTGCTGTTGATTTTAGGCAAACTACTTGTTGTTCTGCGTAGGGAAATCGATTGATTTAAAAAACACAAAAGTCAGTGGCATGACATGGCTTGTCAAGTGGTGTGGTTTAGATATTAAGCCAGTCAGGTAGCAGCTCCCAAGACCATCAACCCTGCAGAAGCAGAATCTCTTGTTGCTATGTCTGGGTGATGGGCACTGGAGTACTTTGAGTTCCCAACAACTTGGTGGACCCTTTCCCTCTCTTACTTCTTTACTGGAACAAAACCTGTGTCACACCCCAAAGGCAAGCCACAGCATTTTTCCAGCTTGGATAATTAGCAGTAAAAAAGTAGATTTTCTGTGAAAATTTTCTATTACCTGCCTGAAATGTAGCCCTATGCATTAGTCTAGGTGGTTTGTAGAAGACAAAGTCAGAGAGATGAAAGGTTAGAGGTAGGTACCCTCATTACAGGATGAGGCAAGCAACAGAGTACTGGAAATTTAATATGACATCTATTTGTCATTACTATCCAATCCAGATAAGGCGACAGCTCATTGAAAGTGGTTTTCCTTAGTTAGGTGAACTTGTGTATGAAGCTCTCAGCACCATCTGATATGCTTGCTGATAACCTTCACTTTACGGGTGACAGGATTTTCTAGGGACCAAGTTTCAAAGCAGTCTGTCTGCACTCTCCGTTTCAAGCCTCTGACTCAGATGTGGGAGCAGGTTAAAAGTTGTATGAAGCAATTATTTTCCCTGCTGTCTGCCTCATCCTCCTGCTGACAGAGTTTGTGCTGCTGCGTGCCAGGAGGACCAAATGGCCACGGAGCAGCTCCTGAGCAGCTGTGGTTTTAAGATGAAGCAAGCCTTGCTCCAGAAGCTTCCTACTGATTTGTTATGAGGCAGCCTGCTAGTAATTTTTTACAAGAATCCAAAGTGGTCTCTTACTGCAGATGTTGATCCAACCAGCATGTTGAATATCCCTGCATCCTGTGTACATTTACCTGTTCTGCTGGTTAGTTGATAGTTGCTGTCATCTCAGCTGGACATCATATCTGACTTTCTAATAAACAAAGAAATCCTTGTTCCTGCTTGACTGAGATGACACTACAAGGTTGAGTTTTTATTCTTGCAATGATCCGTGATTGGAAATCAGCCCAGTTCCTCTCTGAAACTTATCCCATCAGGAGTTCACAGTGAGATGGAGAATTTTTTTAAAAAAAGAATGAAAAGTTGTTCATCAGTATTGCTCATAGGCAATGACTCCCTGTCCTTTTAGGTCCAAAAATGAAAGCTGGCTTTAGAATTTATTTAATTTTGGTGGCTAGTGCTGGCTTAATCTGCTCACTATTTTCAGTGCTCATTCCACTGTGGTTTATTTTGGGTCATTTAATTTCAACAAGGCTTGATCTGTTTACAGCACTTTCTATAGAAGCATGATGGGGCCACACAGCTCTTTTATAGTACATTCATTGCTAACCAGTAGCTCAGAAAACTAGTAAATTAGGCACAGACATGAATGAGTTTAGGCAGGACACTACATTTTTGTATGGCTGGATTATTTTGGAAAGTTTTCAGAAATAACCAATCTTTTGTGGGCTGTGGGTTCCTTTGTAGAGCCTGAAGTCATGGTATGTAGTAGTCATGTGCTTTCAGAGTTAAGAGTGGAAGGCTGAAGGCACTCTTCAGGATCCAGGTACTTCAAAAGCCACTGTGGCTGAGAATTGCTCTCAGGCCTTGTTTGAGAAGCACTTTTGTTTCTAGAGGTAGATACTTCCATCAGGTTGGGTAGTTTGATTTAATTTTGCTTTTTTAATTTTCAGAACCATTCTCACACATAATAGATTAAAGTTAAATAGATCTTGGTTAAAAATGTCTTTAAAGGTTAGCCTTAACAGCCAACACACAAATGTATGCTCATTGCCTGTGCTGGGAATGGTCCAGTTTAATATTGTCAAGGAGATGGTCTTGTTCCCTTCAAATGGAAGAGACAGCCATGTTCCATGTCCATCAAATTGTGACTATTTCTTATTGTGCTCATTCCAGCTGACAACAGCTGGAACAGCTGTTCCTTTTGTGTACTTCATTAAACTGCCGGTGACTTGCACAGCAGGAGTCAGAAGCAAGAAGGCATGTTGTCCTGAAAATGGCTGCATTGAAACAACACCAAGAAGTGTTCCTGAAGCTTTTTTTCTGAAGTTTTTAGCCTTCCTGAACTGTTGTGGCCTCTGCCATTTGGCATACACCCAAACAACAGCGAGGCGCGGTTCAGGAAAGGGCTGATGTCAGCAGTTTAATAGTGTGGAAATGGCTGCTTGCATTCCCATCAGCCTTGGCACAGGAGAATCTTCCTGGACATGTTTAACTCACTCCTGTGTAGGCAGTTATTACATCTTCATAGCAGATTGGAGGCAGAAACAGCAATTTCCATGTCTGAGTAACAACCATAATATTAACACTGTAGTTCTGGGGCATTTGAAGTGTATGGAAGGTTTTTTAGCATCGTGTCTGCATGTATGCAGATATAGATTCAGCATACACTTGTACTGTGTGGTGTTCTTGCATAGAGATCCTAATGTTTCCTGGACTATAGGAGGATATTCCTGCTGGGCTGTGAATCATAAAGCCCTTATACCAGTGAAAGGAAAGTTTAAAAAGCACTTTTCAAAAACTTATCCATTTGGAAACTCACCTTCTATGAGCTGAGCATGTCAAATGCGGTTTGACTAGTGCTCCAAATCCCCTGGTCACAGCTCTTAAAATTTTGTGACTGCAAGCTGTGTCATTGAGGAGCTTTTAAGCTCAGCAGGTCGTGCCTTACAGCTGTGTAACCTGCTGGTGCACCCGAGATTTCCTTGCTGGGTGTCCTTTGCTTCTCTGCTGACCTTTTGATCTGCTTCTAGAGGTGTGATCCACATCCATCTTCTCTAGCACAAGCCACCTCAGAAGTGACTGCCATGCCCATATTTTTATTGTCTCTTGCTGTCTCATAACTGTCTTTTAAATTCCTTCTTTCAGGTTGATTGGGAGTTCTCCTTTTGCTGTGTACTTTCAGATTTAGCTCCATGAACTGTTTCTAAATTTAGGCTGCGAAAGTACCAGCTTGACTTGTATTCTTTTATACTTGAATGGAAATAGTTCAAAGTTGTGCTGATGTAATAAAGACATTAGGGCAGAAGGCAGTGAACTGGAATAAGGGTGAACGTATGAGAGAACATAAGCAGAAAGTGGACACTTTAGATCCTTCCCTCCAGGGACGCGCAATTATTTTTTAATTTAATATGCTTAAAAGTTGCATTTCTCTTAAAGAAGATTAAAATTTATTATTCATAATGTAGCATCATTTATAAAAACATTTACATTATGGTAACACCAGATAATCTATCCAAGATACCATGAGAGGCAGTTCATGCAGTCTGAATAATCCCCTGAGTATTAATTGTATAGCAATGATCTGCACTTAACAATAAAAATGCTGTTTCAAAGTGTCTCTTTCTTTTGTGGCTAATAGCCTTAATGATCAGTCAGAGGTAGTGGGCTGAGGCAAACCTCAAGGCCATCAACTCCTCCCAGCCTGCTACTTGGTTCCCAGGAAACACCCTGTATTTCACTTGTTCTTGCTTTGTTTATGGTGCAGTATTTTGCCCAAAGGCATTAAACTATCATCAAAAGCAGCAGACCAATTAACGTGCCTTCCTTTTTTCCAGGGTCGTTGTACAAGGGAGAACTGCAAGTACCTTCATCCACCAACACATTTAAAAACTCAACTGGAAATCAATGGCAGGAACAACTTAATCCAACAAAAAACTGCGGCGGCAATGCTTGCCCAGCAAATGCAGTTCATGTTTCCAGGGACACCACTACAGCCAGTGGTAAGTATATTTCTCTGAGGGTGTTATTGGTAAGTAAAGCTGAAGGAGAAGACTGTGCTGACCTGAAAAAGTTCTCTAAACTAGTATCAATAAAGATAGTCCCCATCTGTTGACTAGAGGAATTACTGAGGTGCTAGAGATATGTTCATTTATATGCGCATTTGAAGATGTAATGGAGTGTTGATGTAGATTTGCTGTGTTTTTGTCCCAGAATAACTTTTTTCCCCCCCAGCATTTAGCTCATGCCAGGGTTTGCCTAGATTTGCAAGGTTTTTACCTTTAATCATTTTGGATGGGAAAATTTGTTTAATAATAATAATCTGCTAGAAAGCTATTTAAGTAGGAATGCAAAGTACCCTTCTCCAGAGTCTATGGGTTTGAGTGGCTTTCAATAGTATTTAACTGTAGTACCAGGAACAAAAGTTAATGTCATTCAGGGTAGCATTTTCCTACTCTCTTGAAACATGAAGTGTCCTACAACAAGACAGAGAATTGCTGGTGCATGTACTTTACAGACTAAGCATTTTATTTTAGGGTAATGTGTATGGTGCCTGGGACACTTCAAATCCAGAAGGTGACATAAAAGTAAAGCCTTGCACGCATGAGCAGCACTGTTGGATATATATTAAAACGTTCAGTTGCTCTGGGCAGCCTTTGCAGCTGAGCTCCTCATTGAACCAGGCTTCCAAAGCATGGTTAAGCAAGTAATCAGAATTAAACTTTTCACTCATGGCTGCTTATGATGCCATTGCACTGGGATTTCTTCCTCTAACTTGAGGTATCAACCTCTTTGGATGGGCTATCACTGGAGCCAAGTATAAGCATCTCAGAGGAAGCTATCTGTATTTGGTCACAGGATGCTCACCCCAGATGCCTTTTTCAAATGTGTTTTTACACTCAGAAGATCTGCTTTAAAGTGGAAAGGCATGAACAAAAATAGTGTGTCAGGAGTCCCTGAATTTCTGGTAAATGTTCATCGAGATGTATATTGTCATAATGAGTTTTGGTATTGCCTTGCTTTTTCTTGCTTGAGTTTTCACCAGGAAAAGCTTTCATAGAATAGTAGATTCCACTTCTTAGTATTATGAGAAAATATGAAACGGAAAAATAATACTTTTTTTCCACTCACCCATTTTATCATTTGAACTTTACAATTTAATTGACGTAATGCCTTCTGTAATGATTGCTGGGATAATAGTACTGGGTTTTATTTCTCTGTCTCTCATAAATTGCCAAATTAAGATGACTCAGTCTTGACTGAATGGACAAAAAACGTGAAAGAAAATTCCAGAGAAGTCATTTGATGTGTGGATTTATTCTTAAATATGAATCTGAATCAAAGCTATTATTTATATTTTACATAATGCATATTGTCCTGAATATGGTTGAACCTTTGTTTCATACAAATGTTCATGATTATGGTTTAAAAAATTAGCTAACACTTGATTTATAAATGGGCCTGCTTGATACCAGGCAATTCTGGGAAAAACAGAACATGATTCACTTTTAACTCTCTAAGGCAGGTAGATGCCTTTTCTGTACAGTTGGCCATCCCGGCTAATCTGCTCAAAGCATCTTCTTGGTATCAACTCACATTCATTTAATTGGTAATTGGTTCTAAAAACAAAGAAAGAAACAAACAAAAAAACCCCAAACCCCAAGACTCAACAAAACCCCCTTCAAAACAGATATAAAGCTTTTAGCTCCTGTGCTTTCTCTTGGGAATTTTTTTGCATACTGTGTATGCCTGGTTTCTCTTTTCCGACAGTGGCTGTACAGGCCACAGTCATGAGACAGACAGTCCTTTCTTACTGGGTGGTTTAAAGTCTTTCCTTAATGTTCTGCTGTTGCATGGTTCATTTCTGGCTGCTGGCTTCTTTAGGAATTTAATATCTGACAACACAAATCTGAAATGTGTCCTGTTTTTCTGCATAGATTTATAATTATAGCTTCACTTTCCAGGGTAAACTTTCAGCTCTGCAGATCTAAAGCACTTCCCAGGTCTGACCATGGTCTGATCATGGTGATGTTCAGCCTCCACCCCCCGTGGGACTGGTGGTAACAAACCCACCATTCTGCCTTGGCAAGGCTGCCTTTTAGCATCACACAAGTGCTTTTTCTTCTGGTCATGACTTCACTGACTCACTGCAGGAAGGCATGAAACAGATTTTTAGACCCGTATCATTCCTTCCAATCAAATTTTTTTTGTAAGATGAACTCTGGCTAAGCCTGAATAATCCCTTTCTAAATATTATGTCCAGCTGTGATTATAATATTTATTCTGCTTGCTGCTGGTGACAGCTGAGCACACAAACATTCACAAAGGTGAGGTTTTTCGATGTGTGGGCCATAGTAAGTAGCATATAATTGCCGGAGGTGGCAAAATACAGCGTGCAAACAGATGGAAGTTACATGCCAAAAAGCCTGTTATATATACTCTTATTATAAATGTGGCTGTAATACACTTAATAATGCTTCACCTATGAAGCCTGGTACTTTGAAAAATAGCCTGTTTTCCCAAGGAAAACGTATTGAGAAGAAGCAATAAAGCCAATGTTATTTCTGCTTTTAGATGTGTAAATAAACCTGCAATGCAAGGGGGACCTCCACAGAGATCCAGGTTCAAAGTATGACTTCCTTTACATCAGTGGCCTTTTTTCCAACAGTAGTCGAGCTATGAAGTTCAGTTGTTAGTGTGTCTCTGGAATGTGTTCCGTGGGTAAAAGAAGAGGGTATGTTCTGTGTGTGTTTTCCCAGCTGTTTCACATTTTTTGAGTAAGAAAATTAATCGGCAACAGAAAGAGCACGTGAAAGACAACTAATAAGCTCTCAATTAAGAGTTGGGTTGATTTTTTTTCACCTTGGTCTGTGTTTTCGTTTTTGCAGCCCACATTTCCAGTGGGTCCCACAATAGGAACGAACACGGCTATTAGCTTTGCTCCTTACCTAACGCCAGTAACACCAGGAGTTGGCTTAGTCCCGACTGAGATCCTACCCACGCCGCCTGTCATTGTTCCTGGAAGTCCACCGGTTTCAGTCCCTGGTTCATCCACTACCCAGAAACTCCTCAGGACTGATAAACTGGAGGTACCGTAGCCACCGCTGTGACCTAGAAATACAACCTTCCATTAGGCTGTGTGAAAGTCCTGGAGGGGAAAAACTAGAAATGATGCTTAAATTTAGTTGCAACCAAAGACCACCTTGTAACCAGTCAGTATTTCTACACTTGCAGCCAGTGGTAATTGAACACTGTTACTGCTTACAAGGTAGTGCTTTTGCTGAAATTTAATGCATATGCATCAACATGAATTTTCAGCTTTCATAAAATTCATCTCCTCCAAAATTCCTCAAGTATACATGTCTGTAAAGGTATACTATGACAAATATTTAACAAACACATGTTTTATTTTTGCATTATTAATTCTGTCCTGATTTTCATGCATTGGTATTAGGGGAATTTCACAGTCTTACGCATACCGGTATTAGGAGAATTTTGTAGCTCTTCAGCCTTGAGCTACAAGTGGAGATGGTTAATGTAACCAACACTGGAGCAACCTTAAAGTGCTCCCAGTCTATGTCCAGAGCCTGCCTGATGTTAATGGATCTCTGCATGGTGGGGCTCACTGGAATCTGTGATCCAAGTACACAAGACAACAGACAAATGAGTCATTCAGAATTGAATGTCCTTTCCCAAAAGCCTAAGCAGTTGTGTCTGTAGTACATTTCTTATGATAAGCAGCATGCTGCTTCTGCCTGTTTTTGAAAATTATTTCTTAAGTAGGCTCTCCATTTGGTTTGTGGACTCCATAAAAAATACAGTGCAGCTGGAGGGTATATCTTCCCTGGGCCCCAGCAGGAGGAACTCCTTCCCTACCAGTAGAGGTGCAAGAATAGAAAGTGTAGTCAGAAAGGTACTGAATGCTTTGGGACTCACAGCTGGTTTGGTAGGGGCAGTTACTTCTGTAAGTTACATTCCCAGATGTTTTCTGGATGGGAAAAGGGAAAGCATTTGGGAATACTTCTTGTTGCAGATTCAATTAAATGCTGTACCACAGAGCTGGCTGAGGAGCCAAGCAGGTAAGAGTGAAATAGATGCATTTCCCTCTCTCAAAAGAAGAGTTTGTTAAACTGAATCATACCATCATAGAGTCATAGAATGGTTTGAGTTGGAAGAGACCTTAAAGATCATCTAGTTCCAACTCCCCTGGGGACCTCCCACTAGACCAGGTTGCTCAGTGCCTCCTCCAGCCTGGCCTTAAGCACTTCCAGGTAAGGGATATCCACAACCTCTCTAGGCAACCTGTCCCAGTGTCCCACCACCCTCACAGTAAAAGCTTCTTCCAGTCTAAATCATAGAATTGGAAGGGATCTTCTAAGGTTATCTATTCCAACACCCCTACAGTGAGCAGGCTGCTCAAGAGTTTTGAATGCCTCCAGGGATGGAGCCTCCATCACCTCTTTGAGCAATCTGTTCAAGTGTCTCACTACTCTGGGGGTGAAAAACTAAGCGGGGAAAGGTTTTTTTTGGAGGGGGCACAGGGCTCTCTTTGCCCTTTGGGGTTACGCCAAGCTCTCTCCCTGCAACGGGTGTTGTTTTGCGCGTAGGTGTGCAGGGAGTTCCAGCGGGGCAACTGCGCGCGTGGAGAGACAGATTGCCGCTTTGCACACCCGGCAGACAGCACCATGATCGACACAAACGACAACACCGTAACCGTGTGTATGGATTACATAAAAGGGCGTTGCATGAGGGAGAAATGCAAGTATTTTCACCCTCCTGCACATTTGCAGGCCAAAATCAAAGCAGCGCAACACCAAGCCAACCAGGCTGCAGTGGCAGCCCAGGCAGCTGCGGCAGCTGCGACTGTGATGGTAAGTGGCGGCTTATATGGCTGCCTTTTTTTTCTTTTTTCTTTTTTTTTTTCTTTTCTTTTTGGGTGACAGAAGCTCTTTGATGCCTATTTTGCTTTGACTTAATGCTGTTTGCTTATACTTTCTTTTCTCTTTCGCCTCTTTTTTGTTTATTTATTTGGTTTTCGGTAAAAGATGAGAAATTTTTTAAAATATTACTGTTGCTTGATGGGAGGAAGCACCTTTTTTTCTTTATGGCCGTATTTTAATGCTGTATTTCTACCCCAGACAGTGAAGCAAATGACGCTCTATACCACTTCTGTTCTCTGCCTTGTTTATATGGTGAATTTGGCCCTAGTATTTCCAAACAGAAACAAAATTGATAAGCTTCAAATGCCCCCTGAAAAACAAGGGCATGTTAGGCTGTTTTAGCTCTTTGATGACAGATATAAATGTGGAAATTTGGAAGACAAGGAAGGAAAAGCAAAGTGAGAGCTTTTGCCTCAGAGATGAATAGAAGAAAAGAAACATTTATTGCTATTCATAGAATCATAGAAGCACAGAATATCAGGGATTGGATGGGACCTTGATAGATCATCTAATCCAGTCCCCCTGCCAGAACAGTAACACCTAGGTCAGGTCACACAGGGATGCATCCAGGTGGGCTCTGAGTCTCCAGAGATGGAGACTCCAACAACCTCTCTGGCAGCCTGTTCAACTCATCTCACATTAGAAGTCAGACATTAGGTATCTAGGCCTTGCCTACTTTATATATAGTGGAGAAAAGCTAGCACATTCATCTACAACTAGTGCCTGTTTAGGGATGAGAAAAAATCTGCCCTCTGTAGATACATGTCCACCCCTGCTAACCAAAGATGTTGACTATATATTTTTGATCTTTGGTTAGATGAATCTCATGCCTAGAAACTTTTCTTGCCTCTCCCCCTGTCATGGAGAAGTTAGTTGCATCTCTCCATGATGCCATTTTTCTATTAGAAAACCAGGGTTTAAAAGTATTGAACCAAAATGAGAATCATTAAGCAAAAGCATAATAACTATAGTCAGAATAAAAGAGTTGGAGGGTTTTCTATTTGCAGATATTTTAAGCTCTTACTGAAATCTGTTCAGACAAGTCAGCTCATCCATTTGCCATTATTGGATCTCTCTTACAGTTGCTACCAGGAAAGCTGATAAATTTAAATATTGATAAAGTGAAATAAATTATGTTAAATAAGCATGCAGGACCTGACTTGAGAGAGACAAAATTGCTGGCTGCAAATCAAAGAATCATTGTCCTCGTTGCTGGCAGTGGACAAATAATTAAGCAGACGTGGTTTGTGGACTTGTGGGCAGTGCATACAATAGTTATAGACAATACAGTTATTCTTTGCATAAAAAGCCTACCAGAAACACAATACAGTACACTATATAACTACCCCAAGCTATTGTATTCAGCAAATTAGTAAAGACCAGGCTTTTCGAGGGACAAAGGGTAAGTTATGCAAGAAAGTAAAACCCCCAAACAGAAGAGCATTTCTTAATATTCTTTCTTATATCCTCAGTCTCTGTTTCAAGCTGGGTGATTTTTAGCTAAAGTTGCCTGTGCTTGCAGAAATTGAATACCATCTGGAAATTAAAACAAAGGAAATTGGGGTTTTTTTTTAGTTCTTGTTAGTTTCAATTGCACAGTGTTTATTTTCCATTTAGAAAATGTAATATTTGTAGGCAATATACGAAAGAGGAAAGGAGAGAGACAAGGGGATTCATTTTTTTGCACTTCAGTAAAGGTTGAATTATTCCTCTTGATTTTAAATGTGCTGTAATTGGAATTGCATTAGCCACAAAGCAAGACTAAGCATCTCTGGTGATACAGAATTGAAATGTTAGTTCAAATGTCATGGCAGAAAAAGGCAGAGACCTATAATTCAGGGTTAATGAATTCTGAGTTCTGTGACCTTGCAGAAAATGCCCCTTTATATTTATCTGCACTGAAGTTTAGGAATTTTCACTCAGGTATCTTAGGTGACCTCATCTTTTGAAGTAAAAAGGAGAGGGAAAGACACTGTGAAAAAGGTGGTAGATCATGTACAGCTTAAATGTGGAGTGCATTAGAAGGCTGTGACATCTATCATTGTACTTGAGGACCTCCAAATATTCATGTGGTGCATCAGAGAGTACAAATTGTACAATGAGAAATGTACAATATAAAGTAAACTGTGAAGTCAGTGTAGGAAGTGGCTTCTGGAGATAACTATTCCAACCCCTCTACTTAAACTGGGTGAGCTAGAGCACATTGTCAAGGACATGCCTAGTTGGCTTTTGGAAGTTACCAAGGATGGAGGCTCCACAATTTTGCCTACAGTAAAAACTGAGGAGAAAAAAAATAAAACAAAGCAAAACTTAGGTTTAAATGGTGTTTCTTGTATTTAAATTTGTTCCTATTGCATCTCATCCTGTCACAGGGCAACACTGAGAAGAGTCTGGCTCCATCTTTCTTCCCTCATCAGGTATGAATATACACTGATGAGATTCCCCAGCACCTCCTCTCCTCTCCTCTCCTCTCCTCTTTCTTCACTCCCTTAATCAGTTTTGGGGTCCTTTGTAGTACTGTTTTCTGGTTTATCCGTGTCTTTCTTGTACTGAGGCACCCAGACTTGGACATAGGGCTCCCTGTGCAGCCTCACAAGTGCTGAGCAGAGGGAAAAGGTCACCTCTCTTGACCTGCTGGTGATGCTTTTCCTAATGCAACTCAGGATGCTGTCAGCTGCCTTTGCTGTGAGAGTGAATTGCTGGCTTATGTTCAAATCTGTGTCCACCAGGATCTCGAGGGCCTTTTCTGCCAGACTGCTTTCCAGCTGGGTGGTTCCCAGTGTGTGCTGCTGCCTGGGGTTGCTCCATCCCAGATGCATGGCTTGGTATTCCCTGTGTTAAACTTAGTGAGGTTCTTCTGTGCCCATTTCTCCAACCTTTCCAGGTCCCTCTGAATCACAGCACAGCACAGCCAGTTTTATATCACTGGTGAGTGGTTTCCAGCTGGGACTTGCTGGGAGACAGTGTTAGAAATCTTTTTGAAGTGAACAAAAGCAAAATCCATGGTTCTCCCTTCAGCCACCAAACAAGTCTCATCATAGAAGGTTGTAAGGGAGGTTAATCACAATTTCCCCTTCATAGAGCTATGCCAGCTACTCCCCATTACCTTCTTAGTTTTTATGGTATTCAGGAGGATTTGCTTGGTCACTTTCCCAGGAATTGAGGTTAACCAATCTGTTGTTCCTCAGACCTTCCTTCCTGCCCATTTTGGAAACTTCTACCAATCACAGTGATCTTTCAAAGATAACTAGTATTGATTTTCCAATGACATGGGCCAGCTCCCTCATCACCCATTGATGCTTCCTGTCAGGTCCTATAGGTTTATATACATCCAGTTGGTTTAGAAGTTGTATAGCTTGATCATTCTCAAAAGGGTAAATCTTCACTTTAGAATTTCCTGCTGGTCTTCCCTTGCCCCAAGAGGCCAGTCTCACTAGTAAAGGCTGAGGTAGAGGTGTTGTTCAATTTCTCCAGACCACATGCTGCATCCAGCAGTGGGCACACATTTTCCCTACTGAGATCCTTGGAGGAGAGCAGAGCTTCTTGTCCTTCACATCTCTTTCCAGGTTCAACAGTGGTGGTCTCTGGATCTCCTAATCTGTTTCTGCTTGCTCAGGATGTGTCCCCATTCTTCCTGGGCCATCCATTACTGCTTCCATCTCTTGTGCTCTTTCCTTCTTGTGGTAGAATTTAGTAAGGAGCTCCTTACACATCCACACAGGCCTCCACTGTATTCCAGGGACATACTGATGTGACATGTGGCAGACAAATACTATGCTTCAATATGTCTGATCATTTTTGTTATCTTTGTTTCCTTTCCATAGCCTTTTTCTCTCTATCTGTAGCTATTGATTTGGTTGGTTGTTAGTTATGTAGGAGATCAGATGTTGAGCAGTAGATAATCTGATGGAACAGAAAGAAGTAAAGGAGGTTTTATTATCAGGACAAATGAAAAAAAGAATAATGTACATATAAAAGCTAGGGATAAAAATGGATACTATGTCTGAAAAACCTGAAAAGAGAAAGAGTCTGCATGGAAACAAGGTTCATGAGTAGGTGTGGAAACAGATCAAGTTACAGCCTTCAAGCTGGGAAAACTGTGAGCTTGCTGTGGGAGATGAAAGGAAAGCCAGCAAAAAGCTTCGAAATAGGGAGGTGAGGTTAAGAGGAGCATGGAGATGAAGAAAGGTAGTCATTAGAACAGAGATAATAAGTGAGATCAGATAAGATCTGCATTTAGATAATAAAGGAATTAACAGAAACTCTTTACTATTAATTATATTGATTGGAATTTGTGGACTGCATCATGATGTAATGCTGAATTCAGTCATAATCCTTCACCTCCATATTGACTTCCATCGGTGGTGGATGCAGAGTAGTCCTGAGACTGTGTCCTGTGCAGAGGGAGTGATATCCCATGGGGGTGCTCATGGGTGTACCACACATCAACTGCACAACACCCTAGGTTAGATGCAAAAAGCATCTCCAGATGCTCACGTTGTTAGAGGTGTTTCTTGGTATGTTCGAGTCTTGGACCCAGAGACATGAGCAGATCCTGTAGACCAGGGTATGCAATCTAGAAACCAGCTATAAGGAGGGATGGGGAAGGTGCTGACAAAGCCTCATGCACCATAGGTGCAACAGAGCCAGAAACAAGAAACAGGCAAAGGGAGAGCTATTCTGTAAAATACCCTTTTGGCAGTAACTTACTTTGTGATCACAAGCTGTTTGTAGGCATTTTGTGCCTTGTCCTCTTTTTTTCTTTCACTTTTCTTCCCTATTTCCACATGCTGATGTCCAGATAGACCTAATCTGCCTATCATGGAAAGAGCTAAATATCAACCTGTCTTTAAAAAACTACAGTAAAAATTCTGATTTTCAAGTAAATTTTCATTTCCTTTCTAACGGTTTACAAGAATTATTTACACTATAAAACTAGGAAGCTATATTGTATATGAGAAGATTTTTTACATATCAGTCGTAAGTTTGATCTTATTATGGAAGTATACCTATATGTATATGCCTATGTACTGAGCCTAAATAATTAATTTTTTTAAAAATCAGTAATGCTGAACTAGTATCATAATTCACACATTGATGTTCACTTATGAACTGAGAGCAGTATTTGCAGTCCCTGCTCCTAAAGCTAGTACTGGAGGCTATAGCAAAATTTACAAAACATGTTTTAAATTCTGAAAGACTCTTTACTCTCTCAATGTAACGTGGTAAGTTACAGGGGGAAAAAAAAAATCTACAAAATGACACAGCTGTAGAGGGAAAAAAAAAAGGAATTAATGATAAGTTAGTGTAACTAGACATATTACTTCCTCTATTGTGTATTGGGAAAGGAGAACCTCTCCCATTTTGAATCCCAAATCTATTGAGTGATGCATTTCTCTTAATTGAAAGACCCTCACCTTGCAAGCATTGATATTAGTAGCATTTGTGATGCCTTACAACTTTCACTAGTGCTTTGTATTTGAAAATTTAGCCTTCCAAATCGATTCTTCTGCTTTACAATGTGACTTGACTAACTTATCAGAAATTCTTATAGGCATATCCTTAAAACTTTCTGCATCTCTGTGAAGTGTTTATACGATGCTTAATAGTGTCTGCAAGCTGCTGTTTTACTCTACTTTCCTGAATTTCAAACATCTATATTTTACTCTCTTATATGCTTTTAACTAAGGTATAGTAGATGCATTTTTGCTTCGGTACTAATTCAAAATGTAATATCCATTTCTTTAGAAGACATTTTTGTTGTTGTGCATGCCTAGTGTTTTTTGTATGTTGTATATTGCATTCAGAATATTTTTTTCCTTCTCACCTATCCACAAATGCAATGCCGTTCCCATGATGCACCTCTGCTTGCTGTTTACCTGTATGTTAATTCGCTTGAATCCCATTGGCCCACTGCCATCATGTGCTCGCTGCCTGTTATTAAAAGACTCAGTCGACTGCCAAAGCAATGAAGCGACCTCTCGAAGCAACTGTAGACCTGGTACTTTGACCTTTCACCTTTTGCTTTGCATGTAGCTTTTTTATTTTTTTTATTTTGGGTATTTTGGTTGTTTTTTCGTTGTTTTTTTAATTTTTTTTTCAGATGAAGCAACTAATGAAATTTGTATCGCTTTACTTTTGAACATCAACCGGAAATGATTTCACATACTCGTTAATTTAGCGGAAACTCTATATTTATCCATCTCATTCTCATACGTAATAAACGCAGACAATTTAGTTTGGTTCCTAACATGGTTTCATTTTTTTAAATATCCTCTCATGAAAAGTCCAATTGAGATAAAACTGCTTCTGTAATTGAAATCGCTTAACATAATCCATTAATCCGTGTAATAATAGGAAATGATATTTAAATTTTTTAAAAAGAAAATACTTGGCAATGAAACACAAGTGGTTTTTTCTCCCTGTAGTATTTGAAAACCTATTTAAAGGCAATGCCATTTTTGTTGCTTTAAAGGCCTTTCTTTTCAGTAGTTGTGCTGCTACAGTTATAGGTTGATAGTACCATGCTTTTGCTATCAATAACAAAATTTCACTCATTTTACATTGCTGTGCTTTGAGTTAATATGCATGGCGAGGCATCTTTAGCCGCTTTAAAAAAAATAATAAGTTTTTTTTATTTTTGTATTTATGTATATGTCACCAACAATGTCTTGAGAATGGCGCCCTTTTAACTTACTTTCTTATTCACAGGCCTTTCCTCCTGGTGTTCTTCACCCTTTACCAAAGAGACAAGCACTTGAAAAAAGCAATGGTGCCAGTGCCGTTTTCAATCCCAGTGTCTTGCACTATCAACAGGCTCTTGCCAATGCTCAGTTGCAGCAGCACGCAGCGTTTATCCCAACAGGTATGTTGTACCCACATTGAGCCAGGTCTGTATTCCTAGGTAGTGCCTCCTCATCAGGCTTCAGGTTTTCACTTAACAGAAGGCTTTGTTGTACTCTCCCTGCCCTGCTTGAGGTAGGCTCTGCAAAGATATTTATGCACTATTTTAATTACTCATGCAAAGCACAAGAACTCAAACAGAGATTGACACATGCCATCGGGCTGCTTCTCACATTTGTAGCCTACTTCATCACTGGCCGCAGTTTGCCCCTCTTTTCCTACCATAAATTGGCTGGATTTTGACTTTGAGCTGCCAGTGCTCTCCTAGGAGATGAAAAGGCTAAGTTCTGCCATTAAAAAAATGCTGGGAAAAGCATCAAGCTTCAGAGATGCCACGAGATGCATCCTGTGGACCAGGTGCATGCTCCTGCTCCTGAGTGGTGCTGTGTGGCAGCTGCAGGGGATTGTCCCAGCCATGCACAAGCCAGGTGAGAAGAAGTGCACCCAGTGTGACCTTCCAGCCAATAACTTATGTGAAAGTACAAGCAAAACACATGGCTCTTAAGGCATCAGACACATTTTCAAGGTTCTCCTTTTGGAATGCCAGCAAAACTTTTCCTGGCATTTGTGGCTAATTAGTCTGGGTTACACTTCTTCATAGAGCAGAGGGTGATTTGTATTGCAGTTCTTGGAACTCTCTAATAACCAGGGCATTCAGAGATGCTTAAACCACACACCATGTGGCTGGTGGCAGGGCTTCTCCTTAAAACTGCAAAGGAAAGAGTGAGCTGGGTGCTCATGTAATCATTAAAACAGCATCCCCCTCTAAATTGTGTCAGTCACCCCCACTCCAAACTTCCCAGAGGTAAACATCCTGCCTAGTGAATTCCCTAATTTCATTTGTAATTAACAGATGCCATATTTTAGTATCAGAATGTTATTGAGTGTGAACTTCCATGATCGTTTGAAACCACGTGTTTGCAAATGCGCTTGACATTTCAGCGACGTTATTTTAGTTCATAGAAATCATGTCAGTTAAACAAGGAATCAAACGCAAGACACAATCATTTCCCCATCTATCAGCCTTCCCATATGTTTTTAAAGATAAAAACAAACGCAGATGGCTTTGACATGAATTTTGCTATAAGGCCTGAGTAACAACCTTGGAGCCTGCCCCTGTATTTATAATAGTAAGTTGTAGCGTTCTGTATTTTTAGCACATTGGTGCACACGAATATCTATGGCAAAAAATATACTGTCATTTATGGGAGTATTAAAAAAAAAAAAAAAAAAAGGCTTATTTGGACATGAATGGAAGACTGCCCTGTGCTTACAAACATATAGAAATTTCCACAAATTTGTTTCACACTATAACCCAGAGAATTTGCAGTATGAAAGGCATTATTCCTTCTCCTAAGCACTCCCTTTCAGGGCTTATCACTATTATTTGCAATTGCCAAGGATTTTAATTTATTCTCTGGAAAATACGACAGTTTAGAACTTTTTCAGTAAAACTGAATTTGTTTGGAGTGCTCATGCTTACTTATGTAGTTCATTCTTTGTTCTTTTTATTGTCCATCCCTCTTTTCAACTATTAGTCATGATTAGTTTTCTCTTACTAAATTCCTGAAGGTAGAAAGGGTGGATCTTGGAAACAAACACCAAAGGCAAGGTTGTTGGGAAGCTCCAAAACAAGTGTATGAAAAAAGAAGAAACAGAAGGATAATGCAGCAGATGGAACCCATACCCAGAGTAGAAGACCTTTCTCATGGTGTTGGACCTCCTGCTCTTTGCTAACACCATCAGCACCTAGAAAGGCTGGTAGAGAGTGGAGTTGGGTTTTGGTAGGATATCAGGAGAGGAGAACCCCCTCTATATGAGTGGGTACCAAGGGAGTATTAAAAAAGATGCTATTTCCTTAAAGATGCTATGTCTGATATTCCCATGGTTCCTGGAAAGATTGGATTTGATGGGTGTAAGGACTGTCATGCCACCCAGGTCTAAGGAGCAATGAATGCATGACTTTAGCTTGTTGGTTTTTAAATGATTATGTGATACTTTCTGAACTGGTATAATTTTTGAATGTGTTCCTTGTGTGTGTGTGTGTGTGTCTCTGTTAAGTTAAATTTTAAGACAAGTTTTGCTGCTGGAATATATATAAAACTTAATTGTTTTATATAACTTTTCTGCTTCCTTAACCTCTTGCTCCCCTAATAAAAAGTGTGGGGCTTGACTTAGCATGGCTTGCCTCCAAAGTTCTGCACTTTGTTTGTTTTACATCGGTTTGACTGCTTTGTCACCTTCTCCTTATTGTTTGGTGAATGATCTTAAAAACAACAGATCTTTTCTCTCTTCCCATTGCTGTTTGTTAGTGTTTCTGTGACCTCCACATGGAGGAACTTTGTGTATTCTCTGGGGACTGTTCTTGGGTAAGGTCATTCATAGTTACACTGCTACTGCCATGGCCTGATAAGGGGCTGTGGTAGTAATTAAGCAGGGATACGGGAAGCATATTTGAATTTTTATCAAATATAGAATGATATAATCTCTGTGTTTGTAAGGGAACTTTTAGATTGCTTAGTCCAACCATCAGCCTCACTCTGACAAGAACTATCCCTAAACCACAAACTCTAAGCTCTTTTGTTTACCTGTCTCTTACATACCCACAAAGATGGTGCCTCAACCACTTCCCAGGGCAGCCCGTTGTGGGACTATTCTCCCTTCACCAGCTTCCTATATGCAGTCTGTTTGTGGAATTTTTTTTTCTCATTTGATCTTCCCAGAAAAGTTAAAAGTGGACCAAAACAAATTGCATGGCAGGCAAGCAGTCCTTCCAGAGCCTCTGGTGAGGTGCAGTGGGTGACTGTTGCTGGAACTCTGAAGTATTTAGCTTGGGGAGTTGTCATAGCATTGGTTTTTTTGGCCAGAAGCACCTCTCCACCTCAGGTATCATGTTAAGAACAAGTATGTTAAATCTGGCAAAGCCCCTGCAGAACAACATCAGTGAATTCCACTTCAAATTGTTTTTCTGCTGCACATCAGAAAGTTGGTGTATGTTGATCTGCGTAACACTGAGCTGTCTGAATTGTCCAATGAAATAAAAAATCCACATATTTAACCAAAGACATGTGGTCCTTAACCAAAAATGTTTCTCTGCACAAAAACCTGTTGCTGCAAAAGTACTAAGTAAAAAGATGGACGTACTACACTGAAAAGTTTATGAAGTCTCTCATTTGCACAGAAACAAGCCAAAGAGGTCTCACAGTACACTCAGATAGGAGTTTAGTGAGGATGTAGCCACCTTTTTTGTGTTAAAGCAAAACTATGAATGACCTTACAGTTTCATTGAACTAACTTACTTCTTCTCTGTGGTTATGCTTGAATCTCACTTTGAATGTTAACTCTAAACGGCTAACCTGTTTCTTCCCTTTATCCACTTTTTTCACCTATCATTGCATGACACGCAGGGTCAGTTTTGTGCATGACACCCGCTACCAGTATTGGTAGGTTCCAAATTTCTTTATTGATCTCTTTTTTAAACTGTATATGATGTATATTCACTTGTTTCAGAAATCCTAGGCCAGGTTTAGAGACGGACTAGAGTTAAAGGTTTGCTCGTCCTTCTTTCTGGTTGACTTTGCAGAGTGTTTAGTTTTGTAGATGGAAGCTGCAGTTTAGATGTGATACCACCTGCTATAACAACTACACTGCAAAAGCATAATACCATGAATTCCAGTCTGCTTTTCAGTTCTTGGAGTTTTATTTCTCTTTATATTTTATATTGTCTAGTACTATAAAATCATAAAATACTGGGAAAAGCCAGCAAATCTCATCAGTGTTTTAAAGTTTCATAGTGGTGTGCCTATTTCTCCTTTTTGCTGTGTGTTAGAAAGTTTTATCAGCGTTTCCCAGAAATGCCTGCTTTGATCCACAGAGGTTCTGTTGAAACCTGTGATCCAAATCTTGCTCCTCCTTTTGGTATATTTTCAGCTTGAAATTAACATTTTGGTCATGCAAAATGAAAAGTCCTGTGCATCAGCCTGTAAGAAAGAAAAGTAATCTTTCTTCAATCCTGTAGTCCTATCCCAGCGATTTTTTTTTTTTTTTAATAGGACTACTCAGATAAGCAGTTAAAATATCAAGCCTTAAAAATATCAAGCTAATATCAAATCAGTAATTCTCCCTTGAAGATGCTGATTAAAATTCTTTCTTCAAATGAGCAGAAGCAGCAGCTTCCACAAAAACAACCTGGGTTTTTTAGATCAAACAAAGCAGTATTTAAAGCAGTAAAATTACTATCATCCTTCTCCTGATTTTTGCCTCAAAGCAGATGGTAATTTAACTCTGATAAAATCTAACAATTATGCAGTGCTAGTGGAAAAAAATGCCTAAATTGGATTAAAAGGAAGACAGCGAGTATCTGGCTTATTTCAAAATTAAGATACGCAAAAATAATTCAGTTTTTAGCTGTGCTTCAAAAAATAACATTAACATTTATCAGTTTTCTCCCCACTATGTTTTTTTAATAGAATTTTTTTTTTGAGTGCTTTAGACCGATACTGGGGGGGAAACAAATTGCCCATGTGATACTTCTCAGATGAAGGGCTATTTTGGTGAAGACTTTGCAGTGTTGCTTTTTTAATAGAAAACACCTGCGTTTTCAATAAACCTTGCTCTTGTTTATTTTTATTTTTCTGGGAATCGCCGATTGTGTTGACAACCTTCCTTTAATTGTACTTGTAATAAGCTATTTTCCCTTTTTTTTTTTTTTCTTATTTTTTCTTTTTATTTCTCCGCCACGCTTTCTCGCTTTGCACTGTGATTGCATGCCATCTGCCGGTTTTAACCCATGACGATGGCTTGCTGCTCTTGATATTCACCATGCCAAAAAATACCACTTCTCTTACCATAATGCTGCACCCTCCTGTTCATTGCTTCCATGGTTCCCCTCCTGAAAGTACCCATGATGCACAACGCTACGGCCGCCACTGTCTCTGCAGCAACAACTCCTGCAACAAGTGTTCCCTTCGCCGCAACAGCCACAGCAAATCAGGTTTGCTCCTTTTAAAGCTTTCTTTCACAAGATCCCGAACTCTAAATGAGTGCTGAGATTATTTTTATTATTTTATTTTTTTCTTTTATTTTTAACAAAAAAAATTCTCACGGAGAATTTTTTTTTTTTTTTTAATTTCTGTGTTTACCCCATCAAATTTTACTTTTGTTTTTAAGTCGTTTATAGCAAGTGTTTGTGGGACAGGTTGCACTTATTTAGAGTTAACATTTGTTGCAAATAATGATGTAGCTGTGTTTTGTGTTGCGATGTTTGTACCTAATTACTGTGTGATTAACCCAGCTGGAGTTAGAATCACCATAGTACTGGACTACTCACAAAAGACTATGATTAACTTCTGTGTTCAAAAGGAAGATCCTCGCAGGTTTCAAAAGTTTCAGGTGTGCTAAGGTAGCATTCTCCACGCAGTGTGGAGAAGTAATTAATTTGTAAGCATGGAAGCTGTCTAAAATCACAAACAATACAAAGCAGCTGAGGAGAAAAAAGAAAAAAAAAAGAAATAAAGCTGAATGTTTTCTGTAAACACTGGTGAATAAAACAGCACTCGAGATATTTGTGGCTATGCCTGCTTCATGTTTGAAAGTGTGTCTTTTACCTGGGAATTGTATTTCCCCCAGGGAAGGACACTGTTGCAAAGAACCCTTAGGGTTATTGGCAGTTGCAGGATAGGAAAGATGATAGTTGCTCCTTTTCTTCTGTGGATTGTTATGCTAATGGATTTTTGATTTAGTTAGGGCTTTCCCCTTCTCCAGTAAGTCCTGATTCCCAGGGAAGACCATACCTATTGCAGCTCAAAGTGTGCAGCTTTGACTCCTCCATTAAGGTTATAGAGATTCCCACCCTGTCATGCCCATCATCTGCCCAGAGAGGGGTTTGTGTAGCAATTAGGTCACTCAGCCTTATCTAGTATTTGGGGACCTCTGCTTTTGAGAGATCAGACTCAGAAGGAAGCAAGCAGATTTGCTCACCAAGAGAAAACAAAGGGGTATGTGCCCCCATCACCTTTCCTTGTGTTGCTCCTGGCCAGACTGAGTAGAAATGCTCGCTACTTGATTCATTTCCCTCCACCTGCCAAGGAATTCCAAGGAAATCAGTGAAAATATTTTGCTTTAAAATGTTATACCAGCAGATTTATTTTTTTTTCACTGTGGGTCACTAAACTTTGTAGTATCCCATGGAAAAATGAAACTTGCCGCAAGAGTTTATTTACAATAATTTAGGAAAACTATACTACCTCTGAAATACACTCCACTTCCTTAAAGAAACATAAACTAGTCTGTTTTCTTTTTTTTTTTAAAAGGCTTCTTTGCCAGCATTGTGGCGTTTGTGCTTCTAGCATTTTCATCAAAAGAGGGTTATTGTTTTGTGTGTTCTTTTCTGTGAGCTTGTTTTAATGAAAAACTGCTTGGAACAAAGAGGAAAGTGCAGCAGGCAAATAGGGCATTTCACTGTCCTACCCAGAACAGCATCTGCAAGCAGAAAATTGTTTGGTGGAATACAGTTTGTCATCCCAAAGTGGTCACAGAGGGGCTTCAAAAGGGCTGGAGCGCCTCCCTTATGAGGACAAGCTGTAGGAGTTTGGGTTGTTCACCCTGGAGGCTCAGGGGGGACCTCATAGTGACTTACCAATACCTGAAGTGGGCCTACAGAAAATCAGGTGTAGGACTTTTTAGTAGGGTACAGGATGGCAGGACAAGGAATAATGGATGCAGATTGGAAGAGGGGAGACTCAGGATAGATATAAGATAGAAATTGCTAACGGTGAGGGTGGTGAAACACTGGAACAGGTTTCCCAGAGAGGTTGTGGATGCCCCCTCCCTGGAGGTGTTTAAGGCCAGGCTGGATCAGGCACTGAGCAACCAGGTCTAGTGGGAGGTGTCCCTTCCTATGGCATGGGAGTTGGAACTAGATGATCTTTAAGGTTCCTTCCAACCCAAACCATCCTATGATTCTGTGACTATGAGAAAAGGGGCTGGCTTGGGGAGGGGGGTCAGCTGGGGACCATCTCCAGCACAAGACTACAACAAAGGCAACTACAGTACCCATGCTTCTGAGCACCAGAGGGGCTGACTGTGGCTGAAATGGAATAAAAACATGTAAGCCTACAAAAGGAAACTTTTTTTAAGCAGTGGGAGTATTTTCACATGAGTAACCAGTGCCTCTGGTGAGATATAGGTGTGCCTTCATGCTCTTTCTCATCTGGCAGGTTTGCAGGCAGAGCCCTTCCTTACCCAATGCAAATTTTGTATCAGTCGGAGGATTAGGGCATTTGAAATTTAACAGAAGTTGTAAAAAATGTCTGTCTGCATTGATTTAGTTGCCTGTATTTATGAATGTGTAGATGTATAAAACTCCATGCTGAAATTAAAGGATGGCTTAACGCCAGAACAGGTTTCCACTTGTTTAACTTCAGCCATTTGAAAGATCAGCATCCAGTTCATCTGCTTTTCTAAAAATCTGTGTTAGGGCAAGGTGGATTGCCCTGGAGGATCCTGTCTCTTTCTCTTGCCTGTGGAAGGAGCATAGATGTGTAACCTAAGCTTCACACCATTGCTCATGGAGGAGATGGGTCCCACCACAGCAGCTTTTCTTGTTGGCTTCTGTAGCATGTGCCATCACTGTTTTGATTTTCTTCTTGCTTCTGTCTTTGTTTTAGTTGTTGCAAATCTTTGAAAGCTGCTGTAAAAAAACCCTATGTATTTCAAATTAGGGAAAGTAGAAGTAGTTATTTCTTCTTTATGAGAGGCAAATCTTCAGGTTTGTTTACAATATCCCAAGAATCAGAGACTAAGCTACAACACTGAGGAAAAGTCCCGTAATAACTCTGTGTTCCTAACTCTCAGTATTTCTCTATCCCAAGAAATACAGAAGGATGAAGTAATTAACTTAGGTTAAGACTTTGTTGATGGTTGAAACATCCTTTTTATTCTCTTGTATGGATTTAAGCTCCTCTGCCTGTTTCAGAAAAGGACTTTTATTCATGTCTAGATAGATTTTCCTTTCCTGCTCTGTGCCATAGTGCTTTTCATATCTGTGGGATATGGTTTCCTCTTCCTAGTGTCTCTGACACACTTTCTGTATCAGCCTGCAGCCTTCAGCCCATCCCATTTCAGCTCCCACAGCTTCTCCTCATAATGCCAGGTGTGAAAAGAAAGTTGTAGCAGGTCTTCATCATTCAGCTCAATATCATTTGGCTTAGTGTTCTGGACTGGGAAAATATTGCTGGCCTTCCTTGGGCTGACTATGATGACCCTGGTGTCCTTGAAGCACCAGTGGAAGAAAAAGTCAACATCCCAGAAGTTGGAGAGTCTCAGCTGATGGCTAGAAAAACCTGACATCTCATTTGGGCCTGATAAATTATTTAGTATGTACTGTCAGCTAGCATTTTGAAAAAAGATGAGCTGTCTCTCATTTTTTCTGTTTGTGCTTTCTTCCCAAAAATAACATGAGTAACAGCTCAAAATGTACTTGCATTGACCCATGCTTGGTCAGTCATTCTTTGACAGCAACTCTTGGTGTTGTGTGTTCAATGTATGGCACAAGGCATGGGAGAAGATCATGTAGAGGTAAAGGCTAGTCCATAGTACATTCGTGCAGGCTGATGCCAGTTAAGAATATATGGAAAAATAGAAGTAGATCTTGCTTTTAAAACCTTAAAGAAGTTAGGTTTTAAAACATAGTAATTTTTTGCAGTGTACTTGAGAGGGGAGGAGAATCACTTTGGCTCAGTGCAATGAAAACAGGATGGAGGAGGAAAAGCACTGTAGCAAGCCCTCTTTCATAAATCATGAGGAAAAACTGACTCAATTGATACAAGTGCTGGTGGTTTGCTGTTCACTGCCTGTGGACATCTTGTGAGGGGATGTCCCTGCTTACTTTAGCTGCCAGGCTGTGATGTGAGGGGATGGAGAAAGGGTGACTTCAGCTTATGATTTCCAGTGAAAGGCAGGTGGACTTACAAAGGTACATAAGGAGTCTATAAATATGTAAAGGGTGAGTGTCAAGAGGATGGAGCCAGGCTCTTCTCAGTGACCTCCAAGGATATAACAAGGGGCAATGGATGCAAACTGAAACACAGGAGGTTCTGCAGAAATATAAGAAAAAACTTTTTCACAGCGAGGGTGACAGAACACTGGAACAGGCTGCCCAGAGAGTCTCCTTCTCTGGAGGCATTCAGAACCCACCTGGATACCTTCCTGTGTGATGTAGTATAGGTATTCCTGCTCCAGCAGGGAGATTTGGCTAGATAATTTCTTGAGGTCCCTTCCAATCCCTGATATTCTGTGACTCTGAGTCCTGAAGCATGATGTTTAGGAGGTGAGAGGTCCTCCTTTTGTTCTTCCCCCCTTCACAACTGCTCCAGCTGCTCCCAGCAGAGTGGGGCTAGAAGCTGCAGCTGCCTAACCTCGTTTCAGGGTTCAATCCTTTGTGAATTTACCTTTGGTGGCTGTTTCTAAGTGCTGACAGGATTTTCCTGGAGGATGGAATCATCAACGTTAGAGCTTAAACACGGAGGGTTTGGTCCTAGCTCCCTCTAGTGCATGCATGTGGGCAGAGGTGTGTAAAATCCCACATTGAAAATATTTATAAACTACTTATGTGTAAATATGCACTTCAGAGATCTTATGCACACATTTTAGTTATTACTCCTGTAGGCAGTGGACTAACATTACTCAGGTTGTTAGGGAAAGTGTTAACCTGCTCAGCTTCAATTACAGGTAGCTGCAAGATTTCACAGATGACAATCTATCCTGACATTATTTGGGAGAGGTGTTATTCTGAATTCTAAGGCTGAATTTCAATTTTGAGGAATGCCAACACCCATTTTGGAGAGTTTTAAAATTCTGAGCCTTGTTGCTGCTTCATTTATTTATATGCTTGGGTGAACCCTACCAGGATTTACTCATCCCTCAATTAAAATACCCAAGTTTTGGTGTCTGAGTTTGGGTGTCTAGATGCAAGCTAGAAGTTTAAGTGCCCATGATAGACTGTGAAGGTTATCAGCACAGTCAAATAAAGTCTGGAGAATGGTCTGGCTCACCCTTCGAAAGTCACACAGGGCTTGGTTTGGTTGCCTAAATATGGGTCTAGTGATGTTGATGACTGTCTTAAGATAACCTTGGATGTCTTGATCATCCAAGACATTTTGACAAGCTCGACAAGTGTAAGTCAGGACCTACAGATGAATCTACAGGCCTTGGAACTGGCAGCTGGACAACAAGCCTGGAGACCTTAGGTCAAATGACACTAAAAGCCTGGTGAGCAAATTACCTGAGCCTGAAGAAAATAACCAAATGAGGGGACCTTCAGGCTGTGCTGACTTACTGACTAGGTTTGACTGGCATTGGAGTTTAGAAGCATTTCTGTGTCTTAAGCTGTGTCCTTAAGCCCCGTAGGTGCTTTCTTAGTTCTTTATTATTACAGAGCCATTACCAAATTAAAAAATATTTTAGAGAATCATAGAATAGTTTCGGTTGGAAGGGGCCTTAAAGATCATCTAGTTCCAACCCCCCTGCCATAGGCAGGGACACCTCCCACTAGATCAGGTCTTGTGCACATCCTTTTAGGCTTTACTTTCTGTAGCAAGAAAAATGAACAAAAGCTGACAGCAGAAATACAGCATTACAGAGAATTCTGCTTAAAGATGTTATTTAGTGACATTATTCTACTAGTTATATGCTGCTTAACCAAGAAGGAAAAAATTAAAAGGTGGATCTAGCAGAAAAATTAAATACTTAGAAGCTGTGTCTGAAAAGAAATAGAAGATCAACAGGCTGCCTCATGCTAAGGCTTGTGATTATCTAGTACAGCTGCTTTAAATTATGCATCAGTGTTCGCACTAAATTAGGTGGCAATTATGCAGATATTAATTATGAAATCATTCCCTAGCCTTCAGTTTTGTCAAAATCTTGTAAAAATACAATGAAGCCAAAATAAAAACTGTTTTGTGTTGCATTCGAGTGCCACAAACAAAAGGGCAATTAAAATATTTGCCCCAAAATTCAAAAAGTAGTTAAGGCAGTGTAAAATATAAACATTCCGAGTGTTTAGTTTGGATTTTAAGGCACAGTATGTGGTGGGTCCCTCAGGAGGAAGCAGAGGTGGGATGTCCAGCAGCAGAGCATCTCTCCTTGCCAAGGTCCCCAGAACAGCAGCTGCCACTCCCAGAAAGGCAGGTCCTCCTTAGACCAAAATTTCTCCTTCTGCATTAGCAAAGTGCCAGTTTCTCCCTCTTGCAAATGTTCCCTGGTGTTTCGTGAAAGGGGTTCCTCTCTGGTCTACCCATTTAATTCCAGAAAGCCTTCTGGCAAGGCAGAGGACTGTCCTCAGTGTGGCTGACAAGACTTTTTCTGTCTCATGTTCTCCTTCCTCCTTGTGGAAGGAAACCTCCTGGAGTCATAAACAGGGAGAAGAGAAGCAATCTACTGAGAAAATAAATTGAAAAATCTGGAAGGTAGCAGCAGAAAATGGACTTCTCTGTTGGTTGAAAGCAAGCTTTGGGAAAGGAACATGGGACAGGGAAATACATCTTACACATTTAAGGACAGTGTACAACAAACATGCTAGTAAGAGACTATTCAAAATTATTGCTACTGATTCTCTAATAGCAGTTTCTAAGGCAATGGGATAACAGGTAGGAAAGTGTTTCTCCTGTGAATAATAAGAATCTAAATATTTTTGTGGGTTTTTTTTAAAGCTGAAAGTTTTATTTTATTGTTCACTTGAGATAGTGTTATTTCTGTGTAGATGATGAATACTTCTGAATGGCTTGCACATATAGTTCTAGATTACATACTCATGTACAAGAAGCCAGTGGGAGAAATGGAAAATCTGATTGTTGTTTTTATTCAAATTCTCCCCTCACACAAAATCACTCTTGTAGAGGACTGAAAACTGACTTCCTCTATAGCCTGCTAGATGGCAGTGTCACCTAACATGAGCAATAAGCAAAGGCAAACACACTTTCTTTTATATACCAAAAAACCCCAAGACATATTTCCCTTTCCTGCTACAGACTGTTTTAGCTTTCATATCATTGCAATTAAAATAATGTATTTATGTTTGATATGATAACTTCCTTTAGTGCTCTTGCTTTCAATTATTCAACAAATGGATAGTATGACAGGTTGACTGAAAGTCCTTCGGGACAGATATTTATTATTTAAACAGGAAAAAATTTCTGAGGTCAACTCATTTTATAGGTGTTTAGGGAAAAAGGAGGTTATTTTGTTGTGCTTAGCATGTACACACAGCTCATGCGAGTCTGTTTTTTTCCATCATAAAATTTTAACAACACTGTGCAGTGCAGAGCTCCAGATGTGCTTCTTTGGGATTCTGCTCTCTGAAATAATTGCACATGGACATCTCTAGATGCTTCATCTATTTTCCCTTGAAGTAAACGTATTTCATATTTTTTTATCCTCAGTGTATGATTAATTGCCCATCACAAGTGCCAGTCTTCAGCTTTGAGTGTGCATGAGGCTGCCCACATAACCACAATAGAGAAATCTATTTTTTGTTTGTTTATTGTACCTGTCTGGACTTTCAGCTTGACATTTTTGGAGCAATATCATCCTTTAAATCCAATTTATAGAATCCTTCAGGATGGAAAAGACCTTGAAGATCATCAGGCCCGTTAGCCTAACTCTGCCTCGTCCACCACTAAACCAGGTCTCTGAGCACCACCTCTATCCATCTTCTAAATACCTCAGGGGTGGTAACACAACCACTTCCCAGCCTTTTTCAAATGAAGGTGGATTTCTTCACCTTCTCAGTGAAGAAATTTTTCCAAATATCCAATGTAAACCTCCCCAGTGCAACTTGAGGCACTTTTTTGTCCTGCCACCTGTTACTTGGCAGAAGACACTGACTCCCATATCTCTACACCTTCCTTTCAGGTACTTGTAAAGAGCAGTAGGGTCTCCCCTCAGCCTTCTTTTCTCCAGGCTGAACAATCCCAGCTCCCTTAGCTGCTCTTTGTAAGACTTATTCTCCAGAACCCTCACCAGCTTGGTTGCCTTTCACTGGACCCACTCCAGCACCTCAATGTCTTTTTTGTGGTGGAGGGCCCAAAACTAAACACACTACTCAAGGTGCAGCCTCACCAAGTACAGAGGGACATGCAACAGTGTAATGATATAATATTAATATATAATAGTGTAATAATAGGTATGTCTGTTTATGTGAGAGTGTTCAGGTAATAAAATTAAGGAAGCAGTAAGAAGCCAAAAGCCAAGAGCATTAAAATTTCCTCATACAAGTTAAAAGTATAGAGAGTTTTATAGGACTAACACAAGTGTTATGAGTGTGGTGGCTGATGAGTAATCTTGATAAACATAAATTTGGTACTTTTCTATGATTGAGTTGAGTTCTGGATGTTGAAAAGGAATATCTCTTGCTTGGAAGAGAGGCTGAAGGGGAGCACCAGGTCTTGGGAGAGCAAGGATTGCAGAGCAGTGGTTACTGGTATGGAATTTGGAGAGGTGCTAGTTCTGCTCTGTATGCCACAACATAGGATGCCATGTATGTAGTGATGGTCTTATTCTGCAGGAATTTAGCAGGCATGATGTATAAGAGAAAAATAGAAAGCTTATTTTGTTAAAAAAATAATTGGATAGATGAGGACACCTAAGAAAATGGAAGTTTGAGAAGTAACATCCCTGAAACAGGAATGCAGGCACTTCGATACATATTGCATAATTGGTGCTTGGCCTCTCCCTCCTTTGTACTTTTAGTTTCTTTGTGCAAGCCTGTTCTGGCAGTTTCTAAAATTCAAGAAGAGAAGGAAAATAACTTGAAAGTAGGAAGCAAAAACTCAGATGATTGCAATAGCTCAGACCTGCTGAAAGGTAAAATTGAGTGGCTACTCGTAACAGTCCCTGGACAGGTGCTATTGAAATATTACTGCAGTGCTTTTCTGATATCTATCTGCTGCCAGGGTGTTTTGTTAAAAATAGATTTTGGTAGAATATATTGGAGGATGTTATGATCAATTTTCAGTACTGCATTATTTATTACTTTAAAAAAGAATAAATAAAGTCAGAATGCGTTAATTTCTAAAACAACTAGTCCTCTTTCTTCAGAGTGAGTAAATACCTATTAAGCTGAACATAAATATTATACATTATTACTTGAGTAAATACCCTATTCAGGCTCATAAGCATGCTGAAGAGATTCAGACATGGTCTTTGTCAGCTTTATGACACCCTGGTAGTCAATGTCTTCTACCTGATGAAATAAAAATATGCAAGCAGATGTGTCCACTTCATCATGGACATATGACCCTCAGCCCTCTCTAGAGGCAGATTATCAGGATATGGGACAAGCAGAACTGGGGACACTCAGATTTAGGGAAGAAAAAAAGAGGATGGAACAAGATGCCAGAATTACCATGAACAGGCTGTGAGAAAGGCAAGCGAACAGGACACTTGATGCCCCTACTAGTTACTTTGTGGGCAGGCAACCAAGAAGATAATTTGTGGTGTGGACATCACAAAGATGCTGCTTTGAAGCTAGTTTTACAGGGATACAAACTGGTGACCATGAATTTTGCAAGTGGAAAGTGAGGCAAGCTTGAGGTTAAGATGTGTGCAAAGAGACAAGGAAGGGAGGTTCTTGCATCCGTGGCAAGTCCTGCAGTGTAGTGCAAACTGTGGGTCAGGAAGGAACTTCCAGCAGGAGGTAACAACTAGTGCTAGGATCAGAAAGAAGGTTTTGGACAACAGCTGAGGTGGGAGAGACTAGGTGTGTGTACCCTGAGGGCTGGGAGCAGAGAGGGGCTGCTTTTAATGCCAGTGAGGTCAAGGACAAATCCCGTCCCTTGAGGAAGTCCTGGAGTGGGAGACTGGGAAGCTCAAGTTGGTGCTCCATGGAGATGCTGCTGAAGCCATGGAGAAACAGTCACCAAGAGACTAGCAAACCTTGAGCAGTCCTCTGACTGTTTCTGTCTGCTGCTGCTGCTATTCCATGTGGGCATCAGCGATGCAGCTGGGAGCAGCCTAAGGAATATCAAGAAGAACAGCAGTCAGGGACTCTGGGGCACAGGTATTTTTTTCATCAGTCATCTTGATCAAAGGAAAGGAGGTTGATAAGGCTAATTAAATCTGACAAATCAACAAATGGCTACAGGACTGGTGCCACAGCTAGGGGGTTTGGCTGCTTAGACCATGGGACATGCTTTGAGGAACTTGGTTTATAGTGGCCTGATGAGGTTCATTTGTCAGAGAAAGGAAAGAGAGCATTTTTGGTCAGATGCTTGGCAAGATCATGAAGAGGGCTTTAAACGGGAGTTGCTGGGGAAGGGGAGCCTCAGTCCAGTATGATGCCAATACCAGTAACAAAAGCCCAAAACTCAGAGAAAGGTTGGAGGTCAGCAGGAGAGCACTTGGAATGAAACATAAAGGCCAAATAGCCTCTCCAGACAGTGACTCAGATTCATCAAGGGCCAAACTTAAATGCCTCTGTGCAAATGATTCTATGAAACAGGAGGTGGAAAAATCCATCTATAAGGCTAGGTAAAAATTCAGTAAGACCAAGCACAATGGTAGTGATTACTGTCAGTAAATGTCTGAGTATTTACTCATCCTTTTCCACTTTGCTTAAAAAAAGACTGATTTTTTTAAATTTTTTTTTTTTTAGAAAAAGAGCTATGCACATGCCACAAAAGAGCATTCTATAGGAAAATGAAAAATAAAGAGACAGAGGCTTTTCCCAAAGGCATAGAGAAATATAAATAGTCTTGGATTTCATGTCAAAGGGAAGAAATACTTGGTGTTAGTTTTATTTTTAGGAAGCGGGAGAAGTTCTGAGACAGCCCGATATGAGTTGGCTGTCTGAAAATATCTGTCGTTTTTAATATATACCCTAGATATATATATGTGACCAGTCTGCTGCTCTTGTGAAAAACATCAAAATAGAAAATGTCATCTGTGGTAGGATTCATCTGCCCTGACGCAGGTGTCCTAAAGTTAAGTACCTCAGTGAGAGCAGTTTGCCACGGACAAACTTGGTGGAGGAGAGAAAAGCACTATGAGTTGATAATCTGTCTCATGCTAAAATAAGTTGCCTGAAGTAGGTTAGAAAGATGTAAAATAGGATGACCAACTGAGGCACCCATGTTTGAAACCATCTGAGATTAACCTTGCCTACAAGAAACTTCTATTACTATATTGCTCTTAAAATGAAAGGCTGAGCAGTCTAAAATGCTTGCTCTCTGTGAGTTTGGTTTTGGAGGGGTAAGCAGTTTGCAGTGTGGAGGTTAAATACAATTTCAATGCCTCCTTGGAATGTATTAACACTTAGAAAGTAAGTGTTATTTGGAGAAATTATTTTGAAAACTTCTGAAAGAGAAACATTTCAGAGGTAAATGCAAAGTCATGGTTCCCAGCTGATCCATCGTGACAGGTCTTTAGTTGAACTAGAGTTCACGTACACAGAATTCATGCAGAATGGCAAGTTCTCTGTAGTCATCATTGTATAATAAATCTGGGACTGGAAACAGGGAGAATAAAGAAGTTTTGCAGTTTTAGCTTCAATAACAGAAAATCTCAAGTACTGTTCTTGGAATTCAAAGAACCCAGTCATGATTGTAGGTACTTTAGTTGAAATTAATTAGATTAAGCACTGCACATAATAACCTCAACGTCAGATCTGAGTTCTGAAAAGTGAAAATTTCACCTCAATTTCAGAGATTATTAATATTACTTTTTAATATTATTCTCTGGAGACAAGAGCCAGTTGCAACTGCATCTGATGCATCTCAGAAAACCCCCAAGCTGAAATGGGTTTGTCTGTTGCCTACCACAGATTGTCAGTTCAGAGAGAAGCTGAAACCATCAGCAGTAACATCTCTCTTGGCTATAATTCCCATGGTGGACATTGCAGAACTGTCACCCTTAGGAGCAACCCTGGCTGAATTTAGGGAAGTTTAGTGTTGCAAGGGGACTTTGCATGTGGTCATTCAGAGGTCTGGAAGGTAAAGGTCTAAAAGAGCCATTCTCTTTTAGAAAAGAGAGAAAGTCTTGGCATTTGGGAGCTGAAAATCATAGAATGGTTTGGGTTGGAAGGGACCTTAAAGATCATCTGGTTCCAACCCCCCTGCCATGGGCAGGGACACCTCCCACTAAAATGCCACTTCTAAAAAGCTGGAGAATTTTTTTTTGCAGTTAGAAAGTAGTTTGCAGAAATCTAGGTTAATTTTGTGAATTTTCAGTTTCAGAGAGGTCGAATAACTGTCGTTGGCACAATTTTGGTGATTTTAGTCTAAAGGGTAGCCAGCTTTCTGGTATTTCAAGCAGGCTATCAAACAATAAGGTAATGAAGAGGTTAGTCTGTGTCTGTAATTGCCTCCAGAAGATGTCCTTTGCTGTTGTTAAATCTTCTGAGCATTACTATCCCAGGCTGTAAATGCCAGGCCATTCTGCTTTTGCTAGAAAGTGCTCTTAAAAGATCTCTCACTGCAGCAGCAGCAGGGATGTTTTCTAGCACATCTAAGTCCATACCCTGGATTTTATCCATGCAGAGCATGAGAAATTACTTTCTTCCTACTGACCTGCAGACTTTCGTACATGGAACAGTCACAGAGTGGTTGGGTTAGAAGGGACTTCAAAGATCAGAATCTGTGATTCACAGAATCACAGAATGTCATGAATTGGGAGGGACCTTGAGAGATCATCTAGTCCAATCCGCCTGCCAGAACAGGAACACCTAGATCAGGTCACATAGCGAAGTATCCAGGTAGGTTTTTAATGTCTTCAGAGAAGGAGACTCCACTCTAGGCAGCCTGTTCCAGTGTTCTGTCACCCCCTCCATGAAAATTTTTTTCTTACATTTCTGTGGAACCTCCTGTGTTCCAGCTTGCACACATTGACCCTTGTTCTATCATTGGATGTCACTGAGAAGAGCCTGGCTCCATCCTCATGGGACTCACCCTTTACATATTTATAAAAATTATTGAAGTCACCCCTCAGTCTCCTCCAAGCTGAAGAGACCCAGCTCCCTCATAAGGGAGATTCTCTACTCCATCATCTTTGTGGCTTTGCGCTGGACTCTCTCCAGCAGTTCCCTGTCCTTCTTTAACTGAGGACCCCAGAACTGGAAACAATATTCCAGGTGCAGTCTCACCAGGGCACAGTAGAGGGGAAGGAGAACCTCTCTGAACCTACTAACCACACTCCTAATACACCCCAGGATGCCATTGGCCTTCTTGACCACAAGGGCACATTGCTCATGGTCATCCTGTTGTCAGTTCTGCCGATCTTCTAGTTCCAACACGCCTATTGTGGGCAGGGACACCTCCCACTAGACCATGTTCCTCAAAGCCCCATTCAATCTGGCCTTGAACATTTACAGGGATAGGGGTTCCACAGCTGCTCTGGGCAGCCTGTTCCAGCATCTCACCATTGTTTAATTTTATTTTTAAGGTTTTTAAGCTTATATAGGCTATGGTAGAAGGGTCAACGCATTGTATCAAGTTGCTGTGATGTGTAATGATACAGTGTCACTGCAACTATGCTGGGTTTTATATATGTACATTTGAGATGTAATCCTTCAAAGAAGAACAGGAAGGTTGTTTGATCTATTCACAAGGAACAAGGGAGTGCAGGCTCTGTAATAGGTGTTTGCAAGGCTGGTCCTTCCTATGTATGGTCTGAACAGCTTCTTCTTTTTAAGCATGCAAGGTTGGAGCAATTAGCAGCGATGCAGACTTAGATAGCTTCTGTCTTCCATCATAGTTTATTACTTTGTTTGTAGATTAAACAGAAGAGGTTCACAGTGTGTTCTCCATGTAAAGCAATCCTGCATTTTATGTTTCTCTGTCAGACACAGTGAAAAAAAAAACAGTTGCAGAAGCTGATACATGTGAGCTTAGTGTGGCAGAGTTGTGATATCTTTTGGAAAATAGGGTGTGAATGTATAATTAAAGACTACAGGAGACATATTACACTTTGTGGGTAAAGTTAAAAAAAAAAAAAAGAAGTAGCTCCTCACTACTGCTTCTCTGCACTGGAGAAACTTGTTCTGAAGGATAAGCTTGAGGGTTTTTTTTGTCCCTAGGAGGACTCCTACGTGTACTAGAAATAGCCAGGGTGCAACATGCCCTAGTTACATCCCCCTGCACGAGCAGTGTTGCAGTGAGGATGATGTGGGAGCAAACTAACTCCACAGGCACTGGCAAAGGGGGTAATCATGGCAGGGAGAGCTCCAGCTGCTCCTCCTGCACCCCCAGCCACGTAAACAGGACGTGCTCGGCACAAAAGGAAAGTGTTGACATTGTCTGCACTGTTTCCTCAGTTTCAAGAGGAGGGGAGAAAAGACAGGAGTAGGGACAGAGTGGTGGAAGTCATAGAATCATAGAATAGTTCGGGTTGAAAGGGACCTTAAAGATCACTGAGTTCCAACCTCCCTGCCATAGGTAGGGATACCTCCCACAAGTCCTTACCTGGCCTCTACCCACTCTGTCACACATTTTGGGGGAATTGGGAGTATCAGTCTTATGGGGCTGTTTGACATTTTAGGACACATCAGCATAAGGTGCAGGGAGAAAAAAGTTATAGGAAAATTCAAGCTTATCCCCCCCAAAATTGGCAAATAATGTAGGCAGCTGCAGAGTCTGAAATTATGGGGTTTTTTTTTACACTGAGTAAATTTCAGGTTGCGTCCCATTAAAGCAGACCTTAGGATCCTTTAAATACACTTGCGTGATTATGGCTAACCCAGTATAGCTAAAGCTGCTTTATTAATTACATTGCCACGCTGGGTTGTAACACACTAAAAATATCAGCGCTGATAATCTCGGTCACTTCTTATTTTCAGCATGGCCACGTTCTTTGTATGGACTGTCACATCATCACCCCACCGTAGATGGAGCAGAGGGCTATCACAGGCAGGGCTTTATTATTTTGGCGAGGGCATTTCTTTGTTATTTCAATAGGAAACAGAAGATAGGCGATAAGCTAACAAACTCACAATGGGTGGAAGTTCATTAAAAATATATGTCCTTGTTGGATGGATGATGTATTTGGATGTTAAGCCCTTTGGAGCAGCAGGTGTTTGTACTGAGTCCATTACAATGGGGCCTCGCGTGTCGCCAGATTTTTCAGCGCTGATGCTAATCAAAGATGACTTTTTTGGCATGCTGGAAGGTTAGGTGGGGTCAGAGAGCTGGTCGTTGTGTACAGAGAGTGAGGTTGTTGTGGTCATGAGATGAGTTAAAATGTGACCAGGCAGGGGACTAAGAAAAAGAGCCTTCCACACAGAGGCCAACGTGTTTCTTTTTGGCAGTCTGTATGTCAGAGGTAGTATGTTGCTAAAGTAATTTTTCTCTATTTTTAAAATTTTTTTCCCCCTTTTTTTTTACAATAAATATTGCATTAAGAGGCAGTCTAGCTTCCAAATACACAAGTAGGTCAAAGTGCTGTTGTGGCTGTCATATTCACCACCTCCAAAGACATCATTGTACCAAATGAAAACATGTTGAGTGCCACATGAAACAGGAAGAACAGGCAATGCACCCCGATTCCTTGACATGTGCTGGAGTCTGGAGTGGAGATTAGCAGTGATGTGATAAAACATCACACCCCTGACTTTTGACATCACTTTCACCAAAAGCCATTTTTCAATCAGGTGGTGGAAATCTGGGCTGTTTCCCAATGTAGTGAGCAAGTTGAGCCAGTAACTGGGCACATTCTGCTTTTAACCTTCACTGTATTGGAAGCACAAAGAGATTTACATCTGCAAAATGGTTGCTTCACCCTCAGTTTGAAAGGTTGGGGAGGTAAAGCAGCAAGGTTAGTGACTAATTAGGCACACAGAGGTACTGTTACCATCATCCCCCTGGATCCCCTGACATAGGGAAGTGTGAAAAACCTCTCCAGTTTGCTGACCTGCCGATAATTTTTGAAGAAAATTATTATTTGAAGAAAAGCTTCAGAAAGTACATTAAAAATACGCTTTAGGTCCTTGAAAACATCCAGCCCAGTACATTTTATTTTGCTTACTATGGCCAAGCCTCCATCGTAGGGTACAGGATGGCAGGACTAGGAGTAATGGATGGAAATTGGAAGAAGGTAGATTTAGGCTGGGTGTAAGAAAGAAGTTCTTTACTTTGAAGGGGGTGAGACACTGGAACAGGTTGCCCAGAGAGGTTGTGGATGTCCCCTCCCTGGAGGTGTTTAAGGCCAGGCTGGATGAGGCACTGAGCAGCCTAATCTAGTGGGAGGTGTCGCAGCTCATGGCAGGGGGCTTGGAACTAGGTGATCTTTAAGGTTCCTTCCGACCCAAACCATTCTATGATTTTCCCTGGTCATTCCTGACTTTGTGGGACCTGTAGAACCCAACAAGGCAGCAATACCCTTGTGAGTCTCCTCAGGAGGCCAGGGCTGCTTCCCTCATTGCTGGCAGACGGGGTGCTGGAGGCATGCACCCCACTGATGGCCAAGCCTTTCCTTAGGGGATTTGGCACAGTCCCCAGTATTTTTAAACATCAGATACCCCCTTCAGTGTGCTCTCACACATGTGAGTTATGGGCATGCAGGAAGATGATAGGTGGGTTTGTGAAACTCAAACACCTACCATTCAGCTTAAGGATGCTGTCCCATGCAGGATACTGTCTCAGGAGGGATGCTCTCCCCTACAAGCTGTGCCCGAGCTTAGTTAGTCCATTGCTGGACATCAACCTGGGCAAACCACTCCCCTCACATCACCTAAAAGCCCGATCACACTTTTCTTTGTTTTCACAGATAATCCTGAAATAGCCAGCAGGAGTGGAACGGAGTGTCAAGAAGCCTCCCTGCGGACGGCCAAGCACGGCTACTGTACATACTACCCCATCTCCTCCTCTCTAGAGTTGCCACAAACTGCATGCTAAGTCAAGAATTTGTTCTTATGGACAAATCACAAACTCGAAAAAAGCTAGTGCTGCTATGTCATATATGAATATTAAATATGGTATGCTTACTATACTCCAACCTAAAATAGTTAACTACCTGATACCAGCTGTGATGTTTCCAGACATAAAGGGTAACATTTAGTTTTCAAGGTTTTTCTAAGCATAATTTAATTCTTGCAAATGTTGTCTTTTCTCCATAATGATGCCCAACAGAAATGGTCCAGTTAAGTTTGGTCTCGTGAGATTCAGCAGTTCTGAATCCTTCGAGCTCAGCAATAATTACGTTGCATTGGCTAAAAATTTATCCCAGTTGCAGGTTTAATTTTTACTCAAACTATGATTGGGGTTTTTCTTCTCGATTAAAAGCAAAATTGAAACACCAAATCTTGGTTTTGCTCCCCTAGAGATGTGATTCCAAGACAGAGAAAGTGAAACGCAGCACGGTGTCCTGCACATCACCCTGCCAATCTGAATGTTTTTTAGTCAGAAGTCCAAAGGAAAGCACAAATTCTTTTAGATGCACATGGTTGGTGTTTGACTTGTAAGGAGAAGTTGAGTTTGAATCATAGCAGAATAGCCGAAGAAAATCTAAAAAGTTTGCACAGTATGAACTTTGTACCCCTTTCAACTCCCCCAAAAGAACAAAGTCTTGAGAATATTATTTTACGAGTATATTTATAATGTTTTTAAAAGAGACTTTGCAGAAGTGCCTAAATTTTGTCACATCAGACTTGATGAAAGTGAGCCTGATGCCAACAGTCAAATCTCACCGGAATCGAATAACCTTTCAAACTCAGAGTCAGGTTACCAAAAAAGATCCAAGCTCTTAAGAATTAACTTCTAAAAGTGGGAAATCAAACAAAACAAAGCAAAAAAAAAAAAAAAAAGGAAAAAAAATGACCAAACTAACAAAAGAAAAGGCAAAAAAACCCGCTGTAGATGAAGAGAGGTGTATGATACTCTAATTTAAATAAAATTCATTTGAGTCACTGAAACTTCATAGGTGACTTTAATCTAGACTATTAACTGAACACTAAGAATGTAGAATGAGATTCAGTTTAATAAATCGTTACTGTATTTGCATTTTTTAAATTGGATTGTACGATTGTAACCAGAGTAGAGTGGAGAAAAAAAAATAGTTATTTTAATTGTTTTTCTTTAAAAACATATTTTATGTCACAAAAGTATGAAGATATCTTTAATACAATTATATACATATTATATATACATACATACATATATATGGATGAAGCAGATTTTAATGTTGTTTACTTTTTTAAATACTTTGTTGATTTACAAGGTAATTATATATGTATAATTAAAAATTCATTTGTTTGATTTGAGATTTGTTTCAAGCACTATTGTACCAAATATTTCATATTTCACATTTTATATGTTGCACATGTATCACATATAAATGACATAGTTTTTAAATTATTCTTTAAAAAAGAAGAAAAAAAAAACCAAGACAGCTGTTATAAGTGGATATTATGTATAATTGTTTGCGGCATAAGTTTTCTATGTGGACATTATTAGTGATTACAGTATTTTAACTTAACCTCTTCAGATTGATTGTAAACTATTTTAAACTTTGGCGGCGCTGCCTGTTCAGAACGACTGAAGGCACTAACCAGATAATTATTTGTCTAGGAAATTATTTTCTGGGCTAAATCTCATTTGTCCAATGTCTGATTACTCTCTATTCATATAGAAAGCTGGAGATTTGATCATCCGAAAGAAAAAAATAAAAATAATAATCACAATTCGATTGTAAAATTAACATAGTGCTTGTAACGTTGCGTTAGTTTTAATTTGTGGGAAAAAATAATGTATCTTAACTCGTTACTTTAGCAGTTAAGGTATCACCATTATATACTATTAAAACACTAATATTTGTAGACTTTCTCAGTCATTATAACTAGGTAGTTGACACTGCAACTTGCCTATATCTGTCAAAGTTGTTTTTATTTTTTTATAATAGTTAATTTAGGCATTTGGGTAGCTTATTGTATAATACTAAATGGTAAATTATCCATGTTGTTTAAATATTTTATGTAGATAACTCTTCAAGGCATCGTTTTGTGTGAACTTTTTATGTTTCAAAATTAACTGTTATTCTATGTTTTTTACAATTAATCCAATACTGCTATTTTTTTGCCCATGGATGACAAAGCTTCAGATAACATCAGGTCTTGCATCCAGAGAAACTGACAGACAAAAGAGAAAATGTATTTTTAATAAGAGATCCACTTTCCAACTTTATGACTTTGTAGTATTCCTGAAAAACTGTACAAGTACAAACCTATGCTAACAGTAAGGAGGCAATTACAGAGATGTGCAAATACGTGTACAACAGATTCTGCATTTTATTTATTTATAAAGTAATTTTATAGACTATTTCGAAATTTGGGAAGATCTAAAACTATTTTTCTGTATAAATATTATTTGCCAAAACTTTGTTTATATTTTAAAGAGGAAGAAAAAGAAAAAAAAAAAAAGTCTAGTGAAAATGATTAAATTTTAAATGCTTTGTTTAATTAAAAAAAAAAAATCCAATAAATAAAACCCCCCCTGAAAAGAACCATGAGATGGGCCAACACAGAGACAGTGAACACTGGAGCTGGGACACAGTTTCAAGTGAGTTGAGGTGTCTCAGTGTTTATTTTTTTTCCAAGGATACAGCACCTCACCCAAATACCTTTTTGTTTGCCTCTCTCATCCAAGCATAAT
>VZTY01005070.1:550368-571173 GCA_013400935.1 Turnix velox | reverse complement strand
AGCATATAAACTACTAGTGGTCTGTTAAATAGCCATTCTATTTCTGTTGTGACGTTAAACTCATCCACCCAATGTACAACCACTGAAATAAAAAGGAGCATTTTAAAATGAGAGCTGAGTCGCGGCCATCCTTCCTTGCCGCGCGGCCCTGGGAAGAGGGGTTTGGGGCAACAAGCCTTACCACAAAAGAAAGGGAAGTAGTCTTTAGAAGGCATCTCATTTTAAATTTTATTTATTTTATTTATTTTTTAAAATATAGTTTAGTTTATTGCATTTTTACCTTAACAGCACATCCAAGTTCAAATCCCTACACACAGTGCCCAGGTTCACAATACACACAGATGCTGTAAGAGGAAGCACTGACTTTTCTCCTGGTGGAGACAGCATGCTGAGGACACCACACTGCACAGATTTATCCCCAAACAGTCACTTTGTCCCCTTTCCCCCTGCCTGTGCTGCTGGGGTACAGGCAGGCAGTGGTTATCTCAGAGGTGTGCAGCTCACAGATGCCTGTCTGTTGAGATATATTTTTGATGGCGCATCCTTTGCTTCCTCTTTTCTTGCCTGCATCTCAGAGAGCCTTGCCCAGGCAAATAATCCTTGTTATCTACAAAGTCCTCTAGGGAAAGCAGAGGCTCTGCAAGCCCGGGGCAGAAATCCCACAGCAAATGAGTGACAGAGGAGGGATTAAAACTTCTGGCTTGAAGCTCCACAGTTTTGTCCCACCATCTCCTCTTATCTACTTCAAAAAGAATAAAAAATAGAAAAGCAAACACAATTCTTGTAGAACCAAGAAGACTCTGTGTTGTAAAGTTGTGTATGTTTCACCAGCCTAGGGCTGGTTTGAAAGGAGCCCAAGGTCATGAGTGAGGTGGAGAACCACTAGAAGATTTGGATGCATCCCAAGCAGGCTGAGCCAGAAGCCTGCTGAGAACAGGTCTGTGGGATGGAGAGGAGACATGGGNAAAAAAAAAAAAAGTCTAGTGAAAATGATTAAATTTTAAATGCTTTGTTTAATTAAAAAAAAAAAATCCAATAAATAAAACCCCCCCTGAAAAGAACCATGAGATGGGCCAACACAGAGACAGTGAACACTGGAGCTGGGACACAGTTTCAAGTGAGTTGAGGTGTCTCAGTGTTTATTTTTTTTCCAAGGATACAGCACCTCACCCAAATACCTTTTTGTTTGCCTCTCTCATCCAAGCATAATTGATGGTGCGTATGATGAATATTTCGCTAACAAGTCAAAAGAGTCCCCTCCATTCACTCTTTTTCAGCATATAAACTACTAGTGGTCTGTTAAATAGCCATTCTATTTCTGTTGTGACGTTAAACTCATCCACCCAATGTACAACCACTGAAATAAAAAGGAGCATTTTAAAATGAGAGCTGAGTCGCGGCCATCCTTCCTTGCCGCGCGGCCCTGGGAAGAGGGGTTTGGGGCAACAAGCCTTACCACAAAAGAAAGGGAAGTAGTCTTTAGAAGGCATCTCATTTTAAATTTTATTTATTTTATTTATTTTTTAAAATATAGTTTAGTTTATTGCATTTTTACCTTAACAGCACATCCAAGTTCAAATCCCTACACACAGTGCCCAGGTTCACAATACACACAGATGCTGTAAGAGGAAGCACTGACTTTTCTCCTGGTGGAGACAGCATGCTGAGGACACCACACTGCACAGATTTATCCCCAAACAGTCACTTTGTCCCCTTTCCCCCTGCCTGTGCTGCTGGGGTACAGGCAGGCAGTGGTTATCTCAGAGGTGTGCAGCTCACAGATGCCTGTCTGTTGAGATATATTTTTGATGGCGCATCGTTTGCTTCCTCTTTTCTTGCCTGCATCTCAGAGAGCCTTGCCCAGGCAAATAATCCTTGTTATCTACGAAGTCCTCTAGGGAAAGCAGAGGCTCTGCAAGCCCAGGGGCAGAAATCCCACAGCAAATGAGTGACAGAGTAGGGATTAAAACTTCTGGCTTGAAGCTCCACAGTTTTGTCCCACCATCTCCTTTTATCTACTTCAAAAAGAATAAAAAATAGAAAAGGAAACACAATTCTTGTAGAACCAAGAAGACTCTGTGTTGTAAAGTTGTGTATGTTTCACCAGCCTAGGGCTGGTTTGAAAGGAGCCCAAGGTCATGAGTGAGGTGGAGAACCACTAGAAGATTTGGATGCATCCCAAGCAGGCTAAGCCAGAAGCCTGCTGAGAACAGGCCTGTAGGATGGAGAGGAGACATGGGGACAGCCTGCAGGGATGGGGGAGGACTGCAGTAGCAAAGGGCTGCCAGGGCATGGTAAAGCAGGAGCAGCAAATGATTCATATTCAACTTCTAATGATTCAGGAGCAGAAACCTGCTTACACTGTAAGTGTAAGCAGAAGTCTGCTTACACTGTTTCATATTAAACCCCACCTCAGACACTTGTCAGCTGCCAAGAAAGGTCAGGACACATCCATTTTCTTGCCTGAATGCTGCTTTGTTTCTTGGCAACTTTGGCACTACTTTTCTCAGTGGACAAGAACTTATGGGAGCCATGAGCTTTCAGTATTAACACTGATCTTTGTCCACCTTTGTGTGGAAGTCAGATAATGTCAGTGCTCCCAGAATGAAGCAAGATACTTCTAGAGAAGCTTGGGGCACCTTTAATATTCCCTCTGTGACCTTCATTGAGCAGCAAAGCATTAGTCTCTTTTTCAGTAATTTTACTTTTCTGTAAAGTATCTTCTAATGCTAGGGAAAACTGCCTTTTTAGAAGACTCCAGTGTCTGAATTTGGGGAAATACTTGCTTTATAGCTATCTATGGTACATGAGATTCATCCTCTCAGTGTTCTGTAGCCTTGCTGATACAGAGATGAGGAGAGGCAAGGCCCAAGCACTTCACCCAAGCTGCCAACAGGATGATTTCAATACCATGAACATCACATTCAATATGAATTAGATAGTTTGCTGAGGAGTTCTCCCTCCCCCTTGATGGGAGAATTCAACAACTGACATGAATTCCTCAAACCGTAATGCCCCACCATGCTTGACCTCACAGACAGAGGAGCGTGGTGACCATGAGTTTGGTGCCCAAGGCTGCTCCCCTGCAGGGGAGCCTCTCAGCCTCCCCCAGAGCAAATCAGCAATATTTGGCAGCTTATCTCTGTTGCCCCATATAGTGCAGCCGTGACCAAAAGGCATAAATATTATTATTTTCAGTGTATTTTGCTTGGTTTTCACTTCTGAATTATTCTCAAGGCTGGGGTTTTGGGTTTTTTTTGGTTTTTTGGGTTTTTTTTGCAGCCCGCTGGAATTAATAGCATGAAACAAAAGGGGATGTGACATTGGAGGGGTGGGAACGTGCTGGGGTGGCTTTGCATGTTTGTACCCAGCAAAAGAAGCCAAAACTGGTTCAGCCTTGTTGGATCTGCATTTTAGGTGAGTCTGTTGAGCAAGTTACCGAAACAGCAACTGGGATTTGTTTCAGGAAGATGCGTTTCACTACAGAAGAAAGACAGAGAACAACAAAACATTTCTATAGATGGTTAGAAAAACAAAAAACAAAACAAAACTTGTGGGCAAGGCCTCTTGACACTATGGGCATCTAGTCTTCTGCTGGTGGCATTTATTTCACGAATTCACGGGACCCCAAAAATTGCCTTGCCTTGCCTGGAATTGCTGAAAACATTCCCTGGCATCTGATCACATGCATGCCATGCTCTTTATGCCTGCAACCATTTCTCCAGCCAAGCTTTTTGTTGAGTAACCATTTTAATGTCATTTTAATTGACAGTTCTGGAGGCTTTTTGCATGGGTCAATATGATTTTCATTTGGGGGGAGGGCAGCACCATCACAGCTGCTATATTAAAGCTGGCACTGTTGCTGTTATGTATTACATTTGGGCATGCAGTGATTGGTATAGAGTATGTAGTTAGACTATCTGTCAATGAATGAATTGTAGAAATATCCTCAAAATTCTTATTCTTCTAATCCTGTAATTATAGAAACTGTTGAAATGGTAGAAAAAGTATGTGTTGTCTTGTGAGCATGCTTCCTGCCACAAGAGGGAAAAAACCACTCAGAAATGTGAAAGGCAGATATTGGTGTGAGCTGCTTATGCAACGTTGTGTTGCAGTTGCATTATTTCCACCAAAGCTTCTTACAGAGGGAGGGAAATGCACTCAGCTTTATGATTCAGGAAAATCACTGCAGGAAAGATGCCCTGCTCCTCTCATCTTCAAAGAGATGGGTTTGGGTGCTGCTTTTAAGGAAAACGAATTCTGGTGAGTGTCCTCCTTCACTTAACTGTCACAAAACAGCGAAGGTGTAGTCTGTGTGGCTAGGTGGTTGCTCAGAGGATCATCAGCCCAAACACATGCCAGGATATGTTGGTGACAATGGTGACCAGAATGATGTGAAGTTAACCTCATAGGAACAGTTCTCGAGGATGGTCACACTGCTGCATGACTATGCCAAACCTGAGCTGAACCACGCGAAGAGCTGAGTAGAACTTTGCCATGAATGCCTCTCCTTTTCAGAGGAGAGGACAGAGGAAATCCTTTTATTTCCTTCTTTTATGGCTGTAGTCAGCCCACTAAATGCCAGTGAAACACATTCAGAGACTGATAAAGTTGGTGTCCTGGAGCCTGGCACAAGACTGTGAGCAGGCACGTTTTTCACACTTAGAAAGCTGTTAGAGTGGGATCCAGCTTTCCCTCAGTAGCCATCTCTGTAAGGAATAAATCATTCTGTTTAAATGTCTCATGTAGAATGACTGTACCCCACTCTATCCAATGTAGTTACGTTGCTTTAAGTTGATAACAGGTCATCCTTTGAGTGGCATTTGGTAGAACCCACACACTGATTTTCAGTTTTAGCATAAGTGGCAGAAGGCAAAAGTTCTGCTTTGTGTCCGTCCTTAAGCCAAACACGCTCAAAAGAGAAGCTACATAATAGAATATGAGTGAATGAGGAGTGATGTGAAAAAAAAGTGGTCAGCCTTGATCAGATGTCAGTAGGCTTTCTAACCACAGGATGTGATTTTCCATTTCTATTGACCCTAAAGTCATTACTTTATAGAGAAACCATTATAGAGAAAATTAATAAGGTTGAACTCTTCTAATAGGGAATCAATGCCCTCCTTCATGACCACAAACTTTCTGATTCAGACAGAATCACAGAGAAGTGCTTGTGCCAATGGCACTGCCTGTTCCTCAGCCCATGTCTCAGAGTCCATGGTAAGTGTGGCAGCAGAAGCATACTGGCAACTTCTCTGTGTCCTGTAGACACATGTTGCCAGAAAGACAACCAATGTCCCATCCCTGGAAACATTCAAGGTCAAGTTGGACAGAGCTCAGAGCAACCTCATTAACTAAAGATTAATCTGTTCATTTTAGGTGGGAGTGATCGGACTAGATCACCATTAAAGGTCCCTTCCAACTCAAACAATTCTATGACTTTATAATTCTATTCAGAGAGCCTAAAAGGCAAGTGAAACTGAATTCCACAGAACTGTCATTCTGCACTTTCTTACTTTCAATAACTTTATTTGTCACAGAATCTATATGGATTACTTAAACAATGACAGTAGTTTTATTCTGATTATCCTTTTCTATATGCATGCTGAACAGAACTATATTTTTACCACACAAAATGAAAGTCTTTTGCATTCAGCCCCTGAATTCCTATGCAAGCACGTGGAGAGAGAGCAACCAAGGCTTTGCCAGAGGGTAACAATATTCACCTTCTAGGCAGGATTGCCTCTTTTGCCCAGCCTGGCCACCTATATAGGTCAATCCTCTCTTTAGTTGAGCTGGGGCACACATCAAAGTGCCCTGCACCCCCATTCCTGCCCCCAGAGTTCTGGCTTTCACCTGAGTCTCTTTGCAGCATAAATTCACCACAGGAACATCACACTGCCTGCCAGCTTCTGCCCCTTCCTGTTTGTCTGAGGGTGCCTGGTTTTGTAAAGCATCCTGTTCCTCTTTTCTTCCTTTCATTCTAGAAATGACATAGACTTTCCTACCATTACATGGCTGAGGAACACATTTTGGCCTTTGCACAATAGCAACACTTTAACAGGTCATTTAGGCCCATTAGTTGCAATGGATTCCTTTGTCTTGCCAGAACAGATAGAGCATGCTGCCTGAAAGCTGAGGAGATCATTTTTAAGTGACCGGTTCTGGAGTAATCAGATACTTTTCCTCACTTCTACTCATCTGCGTTTGTACAAATCCTTTGCTGCTCAGAGAAACTTCAGGGGATGGTATCTTCTTGCTACTCATGAGAAGCATTAGCTGATCTGCTTTAAAAGAGCATGAAGAATTTTCACCCCCTTGATTCTGCTTGCCTTCCTTAGAAGACCCTTGGATCCAAGTGAAGAGCCACACTGCTCCTGACCACATGAAGAAGTTCCTTGCAAGCTTACAAAAGCCCACATGAGAGTCCCACTTCCTGTGGGACTGACCAGACAGCCTTCATTTTCATAACCAAACCAGGAAACCACAACAGTCTGAGCATTTAAAACATGGTTTAATTATGGATTTGCTTTGCATGGGAGGTAGAGTGGTCAGAACTCTCCTCCTGCAGAGGATCCAACACTCATGAAGGCAGTGCTTTGCCTGCCTCATTCTATGTTTGAAGGTCAGAGAGAAGAAGGAGAGGGCAGGCTGCTATCCAGACTGAGGGTAAACAAACCTCACATCCACAGCAGAAGCAGCTGTCTGCTTACTATTATTTGGCCAGAGAAATTTGCCAGTTTTCCATGGTGAATGCTGTTCATGGGAAGGATTTCAAGGACAGCCTGCAGATATGGTGGAAACCAAGTGAAAAGCAGAAAGTGTGCAGCAATTAGGGAACATCATACCGTGAGAAGCCAGTAGGGTTCCCTCTTGAAAAGGAATCCGAACACAGTAAAACTCTCTTAACTTGCCTCTCACCTCCACCTGTATCACATGTTCTTCACTCCAAGAGGTGTTCACTGCTTCTTGGTGGACTGGACTTTTTTTTTGCCTGGACCTGTTGTTTGGGAGTTGGTGGACTTTATTGTCTGTTTTCTCTCCTTTTGCTTTAATGTTAGGTATAAAGCAGATGATCCGGCGTGATCAGCCTTCAGACTCTGGTGAATGCAGCAGATACATTCCTCTTCAGGAGTAATTATGAGAGGAATCGCTTTCAAATCCAAGTTTCCTGTGCAATATAATTACTCCTGTGTAAATAAAGGACCCTGGCAGTGCTACTCAGCAGCACCTCTCTATACAAAGCCAGGGCTGTTTCCTCTTGACACAGCTTTCTTTCTGCTCCTCTCAGAAAATGACTCTGTTAGAATCAAATGTTAGTCTGTCAATGTGCCTAAAATCTATTATCATTTTATATTCAATCGAATCCTTACTTTTTAAAAATATCACAATGAAACGGCTCTATTTTACTTCCCTTTATTGTTACTATTATTACTCCATGAATAATGCAGAGAAAAACAGCTGGCTCTCCATTTATTTAGCTTCTTTCTAAGACATAGCTAGATGCAACTTCGTGCTCCAGGAGTCCACACACTTGAACCAATTTGCAATAAAACTAATAAAGAAAATGGCCCTGATAACACATAGCATTTGTTGAACTTAGATTTAGCCTGTACAGTGATAGAAACATGTCTCAGCATGAATTTTATCCAGAATTGTGCACTGTGGTACCAGGAGCTCCCAGTAAAGAGGCTGATGTCCACAGGGCTCTTCAGCAGCAAGACCTGCAGCAGGTGGGCTTCACTGGGATTGGAAGTTTCTTATGGGAACTGGATGCACTGCTGCAAGGAGTAAACTTGGGCTGAGCTACTTGAGCAAAGGATATGATGGTGTGTGGATTGATGGAGACCTCCTGTATGCTGCTGCTCTGTGGGAGCTGTGTGTTGCTGCTCTGCAGTGAAAAGTACCCTGGCTGCTGGAAATGGGAGCAAACATCACATCTTTTTAAGGTAATGATTTTTTTCAGGATCCCCAGGACTCTGCCTGAGGCAATCAGCACATGGATAACCAGGCTGGCCATGACAAAGCCACAGAAGGTCTCCTCAGGTGCTTGAGCAAAAGTGAGCACCTTTTCCCACCATCAAGATTACTAAATCTAGTCTCCTACAGCCTCCTCACAGAGCTGGAGGCAAGAGGCTAACCCAAAGGATAGGACTCAAGAGGCACAGGCTGGGGGATGTGTCTTCATCTTGAACAGCCTGGCACATTTCCTCACCAGCTATCCTGCTCCTGCACATGCAAAATACAACTGCACAAAATAAAACCTGAAGTCTCCTAACCTTTGATGTCAGCAACAGCAGGAGCCCTCTGAGAAGCTACAAAGCATTAAGAAGAAAAGTCTGTGGCCTATGCATTAAGTCTTGTAGCCTTCATCTGGATTTTTTTTGCCAAATCTCTGGTGGATGCCAGAGCTGGCTGCTCTGGAGTCATTATCTTCTGCCACCTTTCCTCCTTGCAAACCATAGGGGAATCAGAGCACACAAAAAGACAGAAATATAGAAATGTCCATTTGTATCACACTTGGCAAATGCCCCTGTGGGGGAATCAGAGCAGTGGGTTATGAAGGAGTCTCCTCAAGCTGCAGCACTGCGAGGGGCCTGAAGCTATATTTAAATCAGTAGAAACTCAGGAGGCTGGGCACCTAGGAGGGTAATTAACTCCCACAGGACACCCACAGACCTTGAAGGTAACTGAGGTAAGATGAGGCTTGCCTGCAACGCACCTATCATGAACTTCCCTTGGCTAGCATTTGCTCTGCTATTGTCATTGGCAGCCAAGGTGCTGCCACTTCAGAAGAGAGACCTGGTTAGATCTGTGTACCTCAATGCTGCTACAGTCCCACCAGCTTAATACTGGTGACAGATTCATGTCTTCAGCTGTTCACCCAGCTCAAACTAAGTTCCCAGCAGAAGCTCATCATGCACCTTCCCCACACAAGAAGGGCACAAACCACAGGGCTTGGCTTGTTGCATCTTTTGCAGGTTAGGAAAAGACCAAGACTAATCTAGAGTATTTTGTACCCATTTAGGGCATAACTTTGCATTTGTTTTGATGAAATGAAAATAGCTGGAGGTTTATGATGATAGCAGCCTGCAGCTATGCCTGCTGGTACAGCAAAACTCCTGTGACCGCAACAGAGAGGAATAGCTCTGTGCTCTACATCCCTGGCACCTCACACTGCCTTTTTCCTCTAGATAAAGCTTGGATTGGCCCATCTGCTAGTGCTCAGTTCCCAAGGTTTGAATATATCTCTGCCTCTTTTACCTCAGAGGAAAAATAAAATAATTTAAAAATCCAATTCCTTGGGTATTTATCATAGAATCATAGAGTAGTTCAGGTTGGAAGGGACCTTAAAGATCACTGAGTTCCAACTCCCCTGCCATAGGCAGAGACAGACACCTCCCACTAGATCAGGCTGCTCAGTGCCCTGTCCAGCCTGGCCTTAAATCTTTATGCTCTTTAACAATTTTCAGTTTCTCCACTCTTGCAGACAGGCACCATGCCATGGGAAGAACTGGTAGGTCACCTTTCATGTCAAGTTTTGCCCTCACCAGGGGAGTGCTACAGCACTGCAAGAGCAGCACCTCACCCCTTCAGTTTCAGCCTCTGGAGGACATGAACATTGTTGCCTTTGTTACTCTTTTTTCCGAACTTCCTAGTCCAGGGGCAAGTGAGGGGCTTGGATGAGTAAAGTTTTCTTGCCCTGCCAGAGGTTCCTCCCTGCCTTAGCACTGGAAACTTATCTCACTGCCTCATTTGGCCACAAAAAAGTGCATTTTTAGCATGGCAATGAGGAAATAGCTTCTCTCTTCCTCAGTTTCCTCATCTGTACAACAAAAATGGCAACACCCTGGTTAGGGAGAGGGGCAGAGCTGCTGAAGGCTCCTCTTCTCCCCTCTGCTGCTTCACGTGATGCTGCTTAAATCAAGAAGTGGAGCCAGGGCTAGACCAAAAGCATTATTTATTTTGACCCTGTCAAGTTGAAAGCTCTGGTATTTATACAGTGGTCCCACAAATCCCAGAGGTCATCTCTTTGGGTCACAAAAAACCAATACAGCTCTAAGATAGCAGCTGAGACTGACTGAAGTTTTTCAAGGCCATGGAAAATACTGCAGCTAAGACTGTTATTGCTCCTCAATTTCCTTCACATGATGTGAAAGAGATGTTTCTTCTTCCAGTCAAACAATATAACAATAGTCAGCGCCAGAGAAAATCTATTCCTTAGGCACTAGCTAAAATACTAAAATGAAGGAAGCAAAAAGGTGCAAATATTATTTTTAACCAAAATATGCTGCTTTATCTTTTCTTTGTCAACAGGGGGGAAGGCTGAGTTAATATTATCATAATTTTTATCTAGACAGCTACCTAATTTGGAACATAAGAAAATATGATTTCCTGTTCTTGCTCAAACAGGCAAGAACTAATCACTCTTAAAAAATTCTTAAAAATTTGACAGTTTTTTAAATGAAGCTCAGTGGGGCTTGAGCCTGTTTACACATGCACAGAAGGAGAGACTATACTTACATGCACCTATGCCCAGGTACTTAGATAATATATGCAAATTGAATAACCACTTTTAAAAATATTACACCAATTTAGTTTCCACCATGCTTTTTTAATAATTTCAAAACTTTGCCTGTAAGAGTATTTTATGAAAAGCTAGTCCCTCACTGGACACGTGGTTGCTGGTTTCTATGGCAAAGAGAACATTTCGGGGCCACAGTGACCAGTAACTTCAGCTGATTGTATCTCTTTCGGTGTAGGGAAAAATACAAGGTTATCTGATACAAATTTACATTCTCTAAAACGGGCACGGAGCATGCCAGCAGAGTGCTTACACATACTATCATAGTTAACAGACATACACAGTTGATGTACCCATCTCACCTTCAAATGGCACAACTAGCAGCACCAAGCAAGTATAGCCCTGGCAGTTACAGTGGCATACATTTATCCCCCCACTCTCCATCATTCTCCCCAGGTGCACACATGTACCAGGCTGTAGCTGTAGAGTCCTTAGCACAAGAACATGGACCTTTTGCAGAGGGTTAAGGGGAGGGCCATGAGGAGATCAGGCGTATGGAGCAGAATGTGATGGCAGGATTAGAGGCTGTTCAGCCTGGAGAAGGCTACAGGGAGACCCCAGAGAAGCCTGCCAGTACCCGAAAGGGCCTCCAGGAAAGCTGGGGAAGGAGCATTTCCAAATATGTGTAGCAACAGGACAAGGGGCAATGATTTTAAACTAGAGCAGGGCAGGTTTAGATTAGACATTAAGAAGTTCTTCACCATGAGGGTGGTGAGGCACTGGAGCAGGTTGCCCAGAGAGGTGGTAGAGGCCCCATCCCTGGAGACATTCAAGGCCAAGCTTGATGAGGCTCTGAGCCATCTCATCTAGTGCAAGATGTCCCTGCTCACCGCAGGGAGGTTGGAGCAGATGAACTTTGAAGGTCATGTGGACCCAACATGTGCAGTTGGCCCTAATATCAACCACTGAAATATCTCTGCCAGAATAGAAATGTATAGGAAGAGCATTGCTCTGAATATGGCACCATCTGACACATAGCACATTTGGAACTACAGCTGGCTTAGTTTTTCTTCCTCCCACATTAAACTGCAGCTATTTCTTCTTGTAAATAATTATTTTGGAGACCTAAATTATTATTTTCAGGATTTTGTTCCAAACAACCTTTAAATTACTTCAGGGACACAAATTCCCTGCTGTATTAGACTAGAGACTGTAGTCAAGAAGATCTATAGGATGTTGTTTTTCAAATGCTTGAATGACTGAATGTCCCCTGAACCAGGTGATAAAGGCACCAATGCCCAAGAGCCATGGGGTAGTATTGTAGGAGACACCTCCTCACCAGTACTCTGTGGAAAGAAATGGTTCTTATCCTGTGCTCTTCCAGCTCAAATTTGCATGGATTTACTGCCAGATATCATCCTAGAAGCAAATCTCGTTTGCTGCACACGTGATGAGGTCTCTCTGGACCACCACTTTGCACCATTCCTCCCTGTTTATCTATGTAGTCTCCAGGTTATCTTCTGCCTGCACATTATCTGATGCCTTCCCAGATGAAACTACCGAGAATGGACCACTAAAATGTTATTGATGTAAAGAAATGACTGACATTAAACAATTAATCAGCTATCAGCCTCCAGCAGATACTACCAGCAAAGGCACCTTCGCCTGCAGATGTCTTTGCTTTCTACCGGGGTGAGGAGCACTGATGGGTGCCCTGGGTGAGCAAGAAGACCAAAGAGCACCCTGGCTGTATGGCACCTAGACCTCCATAAACCTAACTCCTTTAGCAGGATGCAAGCATCATTGCACAGCTCCAGACCTCAAACTAGCAGATCTGGAGCAAGGGCAGGGATCTGAAGAGTGTAGTTCCAGGTCTTCAGATTCTGAGTGGTCTCCCACAGGGCTTCCATAGGTCTCTGTGTCCTCTGAATATTTACACAGCTCTGGACTTCTCCAGCATCTTTTTTCTTTTGTGTAGATGCAGATGAAGAATTTGATTTGTAAGCAATTAGTGGCTTTGACGTAAAAGTACATTTGATAACACAGTGCTACAAATTTTAGGAAGCAAAAGTAAATATGAGGAAGTTATATGGCAACAAATATTAGTCATTAGGCTTTTTTATTAAACAATTAGATTTCACTAAAAGCTGCCTAGATGAGATGTGGCTGTTCAGGTGAATTATGCTCCACTTCATCAGAATGTTGAGGCATCTTAATTTTAACCTGAATGCCAACTTCTTTCAGTGGTGGCATCAACATTGTTACAGCCATATCTAAACATACAGCAAGTTTTTGAAGATATGAGTTTCTCAGGAAAAAAAAAAACAACAAATACCTAGAGAATTAGATGGCACACTGCAAATCATGCTATTAATTACTATTTCAAGTAGTGAGTATTTATGTGCTACCAGGTTCAGGTCTCTGTACTCAGCATTTTTGTCACTTTTGTGGTCACAAAGCAGATACTCCTAAATTATATCCAGTAACAGACTGCTGTGAAAATGTTAAAACCTAGTTTCTTACGTAGTAGCAGTAGAGTAGTGAATTCTTATTGGATTAGGGAACAATCTAGAAATTGGACACAGTGATGTACTAAGACTGTTAAAACAAATGATGCTTACTAGATCTGAGGATGACATAAAACTGAGAAGTACTTGCAAGTAGCCAGGAGGAGAAAATTAGAATTCAAAACTGTCTTGACAAATTGGGAAAAAGATATGAAAACTATAACAGTACTGCACTTAGGTAAGAATAATCAGCTTCACAAATGAAGATGAAATTCAACTAGCTGAGCAGAAGTTTTTCATGAAGGAGTTGGATGGGAAAGGATAATTGCAGATGATACACTTAACACAAATAACCTCCACCACAGTTTTGTTACAAAAAGAAGCTCCAGGATATACCAGGAGATAGGTACAAATAGAAACCTGGTCTGCCAAGAAGATAAATGAGTCCTACCAGTTCAGCTCTGGGAATGCCTCAGCTGAGGTGCTATGTCCAGTCCGGAATGCTCAGCTACAGGAAAACAACGCTCCAGTCAAAAAAGTTCTAGGGATGATACAAGTTCAGTCAGAGGCCTAGACAGTGCTGCCCACATGTTATGGTTTAACTCCAGACGGCAACTAGAACCACGCAGATGGGGGAGAGAAAGTAAAAGTGAGAAAAAAACCTCATGGATTGAGGTACAGACAGCTCAATAGTTAGAGCAAAAGTTGTACATGCAAGCAAAACATAACAAGGAATTAATTCACTACTTTCCATCGGCATGCAGGTGTTCACCCATCCCCAGGAAAGCAGGACTCCATCCATCTCACATAATGGTTATGGGGAAGACAAAGGCCATTACTCAGCACATCCCCCCACCTCCTTTCCTCTTACCACAGCTGTATATATGTTCACCCCAAGCCCACAAGGAATTCTTGTTGGAATCTGCCCCAGAAATGCTATCCTGATAAAGTCCCCACTCGTACAGTGAGACAAGATCTATGTGAAAGCTCCTGAATAATTTTGGGAAACCTGATTTTATGGATGTTTGGTGTGTTCCAAGTTGCTCACAAATTACCTCCCAAGAATCAACCTCCAATTGTATCAACCCTCACTGAAGTCCCAAGAGAAAATGCAAAGAGGGGCTGGAGCTAATTCTTTGCATTATTTTCCTCAAGCAAATGAGCTGTGGTTCCTCTTTAAAGTAGTATATACATATCTTGTCCTTGTAGAATAGGCCTCCCCACACTAACACAGCTCTGAAAGTTTTCTCAAAACTTGCACAGGGTTGCATTTTTGTACAGCACAGAAAATCTAAAGAAGGGAGTGAGCTTAGCACACCTCACAAATTCACTTCCTTTTCCACTTTCCCTTGCATGTATCTTTTCTCCACACTCAGAATGAAAACTGACCTATTTTTACTCCATCCATACTCACAGCTGCCAAAACTTCCGATTTAATCACAAATTTATGACATTAATTCATTGATACTAAAGCATCAGCTACAAGAATCAAAGAACACAGGACTCCTGGCCACCGTTAAAAATCCTCATATGTTTAATATATGAGGAAGTAGCAAGAAGCAACAGTATCTAAAGACTACAAGGCAAATCAAATAGCCAGTAATGAGATGCAAACCATCATGATTTTCAGGCTTTCAGTGCTTATATTTGAAGGCTAGTGGTTAGTAACTCTGATATTGATAAACATCATATATAAATCTCAGAGTTCTAAAGCATTTTGTTAAAACTCATGTTGATCAGATAGTGGCCCTTAACACCTACCAATCTGTGCTCTGTCCTCAAAAATCTGCCTCTCTTTAGCGACCTTCCAGGGGTCTTACAGGATTTGCTTCAGATATGCTGCAGAGAAAACAGATTCACCATCTAGATAAGATGGTATAACATCTCAAATGAATGCATCTACTTGGACATGGACCAAAATGACCAGTTTAGTTTTAGGGTATGTACTGAAGAATTATGAATTAATTAATCTCACATGAAGTGAAAGATAAATGCTATCCCTTTTGAGGAAATGCATATGTTGTAAATAAATGCAAGTGCACTGGAAAGATTATTTTAATTTACAGTGTAACTCACAGCAACTAAGGCATCTTTTGATGTATTTTGCTCAAAATAACCATGTAAGAAGAAAATATAATTGTAACATTCATTTTTTATTGATGTCTACAAAATCTGATGCTCATGAAACACATGACCCTGATGCTTATACTCTGGTTATTAAAGAGGAGGAGTTAAACTTATTTCAAGTCTGACTTAGAAAAAAAAAATGGCTACGTGACTTGCAGCAGATATTGCAAGACATTTGTACATTAATAAAAACAGACTATCATTATCTTTACTGTCTCCTAAGTCTTGCGGTTGATTCAGTTTATTTTTGAACATCTTAAGGAAAAAGAAAGTCAAATGGAATAATAAATTAGCTGTTTTCAGTTTATTTTACTGTGTATTGTTATATCCTGAAACTGACTTCCCCTGTTTTGAACCTACATGTGAATGACGGCTATTTAACTTAACTTTATTGACAGATGAGAAATTCTCCCAAAACTCAGACGTGCGGTGGAAGTTTTTCATTAAAATCAAAAACATCACCATGGTTTCCTGTTTGCTTTTATGGGAAGTAAAGAAAACTCTGTTGTGAAATGTCAGAGTATATCAGTAGCAGTCCACCAAAACTCCGCTAAAACCAGTAAAAATCAGGGCACGTGCTAAACCTTAATATTTTCACTTAAATTTCTTGATGCACTGGGGAATGGTTCAATCAAATTTTCACTCTTAGTAAAAATGGGACCAGGAGCAATTATTCTTTTTTAGATTTAACCACTGCCTTCAATAAAACACAACAACCTTATTAACTGACAGGGATGGCTATCTCACTGCATAAAGTACTTTAAAAATATCAGTTCCCAATGAGCCTTCCTTTGAACAGTTAATCTGCAACATCAGGAAAGAACATTAATGAGATGGTAACAACAGAAAGCTGTCCTGAATTGCAGAGCTACCAAACTGGCCTCCCTCTGAAAAAGACTCATGGGACTGGAGCCTTAACACTCCTTTCTAGTTAGAAGATTATATTATGACTGAGAAAAGTCAAGGAATGCCTGCTCCTATTACCTCCATCTCTTTCAAGCTGCACAAAACAAAGAAAATAAGAAGAAAAAGCCATACCCCAGACCCTGGGGACAGGAGCACTCAATTGAAAGTGGCAGGTATGGCAACTTAATAAGTAGCTATTGGTGGAGCCACAGTAATTGCATTCACACCAGTCTTCTCCTGTTGTAAGGTAGAACACATTAATTGAATCTTGTTCTACTGGAATGAAATCTAGTTTTCTTTCATAACACAAAACAGTCTCCTGGGAAGCAATAGGTGGAGGTTCAAACTGTTTCAAGCTCAGGATGGCATTAACTCCATTCCTCTTTCATAGCCAAATCATTGGCACATAGCAATTATGAAAAAAATTTGCATTTCTACTCTGGATTTACTTTCTACAAACTAAGTGGGCTGAGCTGGCTTAGTGAAAGGGCTGGCAGCACCATCATGGGTATAAAAGGTGGAGTGAGTCTGGGTAGGGTGGGGGAGCTAGCACAGCAAGAAACCACTTCAGATTTTGGTTCCTCAACTCTAAATCCTCTTAAGGGCTATAAGAAATTTAAACTTAAAAGGAGAAAAGAGCTACCTACACATTTAAAATCAGCTGGTTTAAGACCTCCCTGTTCATCATTCTGGACTGCCAAAAATCCAAGTGCGAAAGTCTCGATTTCGCCAACAATTTCCTAGCACCTACCCCAGCTTTATCTTCCCAAAAATCAGGTACCCAAAGCACAGGAATGCTGATAGCTGTCACTCTTACCACACTCAGTAGATCCACTGACCTTCAGCCCCCATGCACCCTACTTGACCAGCTTTGTGTGCTAAGCCCAGGATGGTCCACAGGCAACTCCATGCACCCAGAGAATTGTTAACCCGGGACACTAACGACTGCAATTCATCACCACAAATTTTGACTCCAAGATTACAATAAGGTCTATGGGGAGCTGCTACCCCATCTTCTTATGCAGCTCCCCTGACTGCAGAAAAGCTTGAAACAAAAATCATCTTGCTCAGAGCTCGCACTAGGCTTCACCACTACCAAACAAAAAGCACACCTACCAACACCTTCAAAACCAAGTATTTAGATTTCCTTAAGAACAAACAAAAAAAATCACAACAAATCCAAACTTGCCTGCAAGCAGTGAAGTTAATGAGACCCACTCACCACAACATGCTCTTTCAAAGCAGTAAGTTACATCCCACTCCATACCCTCCACCAGGTTGGTCGGATGAAAGGAAAATTAACTGTGTGATGAGCAGAAAATGCTAAGGACAGGGTCAGAAAAATCAGCCACATTTTCCTCATTAGCTGCATCTTGAATTCCGTAACAACTTGATGGACACAACTTCATGGACAGTTCTAATAAGACAAATAATTTAGCAAGAAATATGAAAGACCAAACATAATCTCAATCCTTAACATTGCTACACATCTAAAAACATGTGGTTTGGTGGAATTCATGTGATGATAGAACTGCACTGACAGCAACCAAGGACAGGAAATCACTGTTATGCTACCTAACATGCACTTAAAAGAGCTCTTGATGATGGAAAACAAATACACACTAGAAGTTTGTAGAGTAGACAGGCTTTATTTCACACATTCGCTTGAGCTTCAGTTTCGGGAGACCACCATCAGCTCCTGTTACAGAGGGGGTAACAGATTTCCCCAACAGACTTTTGTATTGCTTTGGTTTACATCTTGCCACTGATACTGCTACTACTGAAGAATTAGCAAACCCAGGCTTTGGAATGGAAATAGATGTTAGAGGCCTTGTTCCTCTTTCATATACATACCCTAAAGTGTATTCAGAGCCTAAAATAACTTGCAAAAACCTTACAAAACAGCATGTTGGCTTGTGCATAAGACAAAAATACCATATTTATTGAGAAACTACAGCCCATCATAAGACACTGTGGCTAGCCACAAACTGCTAAAGCTTACAATAAGACAGTTTGTAAAAAAATACAAAAAGCGAGCAATAAAACTGAAGTTTCTATATCCTAGAAGTCTGGCAAAAACTGTTTACAGCACATAGGGACTAAATGACTCCCAACTCTCCTGTGGGAAGCTGCAAAGGAAGTCATGCTGGGAAACCATGCTGATGACCGAGACATTTGTCTGGTAGGTCTTGCCTTGTTCAATCTCTTGTGGTAGGAAGTTGCTCTTCCACAGAAATTTCCCCCTTCACTTTTTGCTAGAGAATAGCAGAAGTATAAGCAATGGGCATGAAAAGATAAGACTGGCAGCACCTAAACTGACGTGATGTTCTCCACCTGACAAAAAATCACTCCACATAACTAACACTGTATTTGTTTCTAGGGCTGAGCCTCCAGCATCTATCAACTGAATTTTCAATGTTGCCTTTCTCCCCAGATGGAACAAAATCAACTAAGGGTGAAGACTAGGAAAAAAAATGAAAAAAATGAGCAATAGTACTGTGTTTAGCCTCTTAAGTGGCTGACAACCTTGGGAACAGTCATCCATTCAAGGCATCCAGCACCTTCACCAGATGGCCATCCTGCCTTTATTTTCCATTCTCTATACTAAATATCCTGTGCCTCAGCTTTTCAGCTGGTATATGTCTCTTCAGTCCCTGTATGCATCACCCCACTATCATTACACAAAAGAATGCTTTGCTGCCCATCAAGTTCAGCGATCTATGAGACTGAACACCTGGCACAAATCTATCCAGTGGTCTTCATCCTGTTACCTGTTCGTGAACTGTTACCTTCTCACTGTAATCTTCAGCCTCATCACGAACCAGCCATTGACAGCTTGTTTCTGAGAAGTACCAAAAATCAGGAGATGGTTCCAGACTCAGGATGAGTAACGGAGGCCCACATCTCCTCCCTTCAACATGTATCACTTTGATAGATTCTGTATGATTGCACATCATCTTCCTGCTCTCAAGTGCCACACATTTTAAAGTCTGTTTGACAGGTTCATCTTTCACTGTCCTCAACAGGAGGTGAAGCCCTCAGTTCAGTCCAGGAAAAACTATCCAGATTATAATCCATTTAGATCCACGCTCTTCTATCAACATTGCTCATTAGCTTAAATGCCAACTCACTTGAGCTTGTCGGTCTCCTGGCTTATTGGTTACTCATAACCCTCCTCCATGTTTGCTTCTCCTAAGTTAATCAGACGAACATTCTTAGTGTACTCTTGTAGATAAGCCTCCTTTTCCAGTAACTCTGGGTGTATTTCTGTACAAGTTCCTCTTTCCCAGACATGGCTTATCAGGATTGTTCATGGTAATCTCTCACAAGTCACCCAGAAGTTTGACTGTGTGCATACACAGTCACATTTGTTTTTTCACAGGCATATTCAATTGCCAACTTCCTTTCATTGTTGACTAATAAACCCAGGTATTTTCCCATTAGTCTAATGGAGGGTTCCTGTATTTATACAACAAATACTTATTAATCCATACATGCAGAATCTTGCATTTTGTGCTATTACATGCTGTCAGAGGCTCAGTTATATTGCTTCAAGGTCTCAAGTCACCAATGAGATTATTCACTGAAATTATTACTAATTTCTGACTAGACTGACGAGGCTCTGTAGCATTTACAAACAGATTCTGATAGTCTTGTAGCAAATTCCATGCACCTCTTTGGTATTGAGTTTATTTACATCACACAGATGTTAGGACGTTTGGCTTTGCTTCAGTGTTTTTTATCTTCATGGACACTGCAAGAAAACAACAAATAACCTTTCTTCTGGGCAGACCATAATGATGGGTATCCTACTAAGAAACATTTGTTTTGAAGCTATGCATTTCAAAGATGAAAATCCCACAAGCAAAATACAGAGGAAAAACCAAATTATAACAGCAGAAGGCCCACGCAAAACACCAGAAAGCTTCAAGCACTGCTTGCAGCAAGCATTCATCCAAGAGGCTCAGACAGAGCCACGAAAAGCCAGAAAAGCATCTGCCACGCAAAATTTCCCAGTCAGGTTCACAAATGTGAAAAGATGTCACTAAGGAAGCAGAACTGGACTTGCCTGGAAAGCAGGCTGACACCTTGGGCTTCACCAAAGATGCCAATGCAGAAGGAAATACAGCTCAGTAAGAAATGTAACCCCAGAAGCTTGCTCCTTTCCAGACTGGTTTCAGCGTACGAACAGCAGACTAGAGGCTCTGGCTGAATCTTAAGCCTTGAAATAAAAGCAAATCATTCCAACCAAAGATACTAGAGAAAAAAAGATATGGGTTGGGGAGCCAGTCTCATAGCAGAAAGACAAGCACACAAACACAAGCATCTTTCCAGGGTGATGATGGTTCCCATGAGAAATCGTTTATGTCTTCTCATCAATCACATCCGTTTTCAATCCATTTTCAATCCATTTTCATTATTTCAGCAACTTCTTCAACCCCCCCCCACCATCTTTCTTGGCCCACAGCCTATCAGAATGGGGGAGACGAGGCAAGCAGTTGTTAATAAAGGCCACATCACGACGTCCTTCACTGCACACCTCAAGGGAAAGCTCACAACATCGCTGCCTCGGGTTTTACGTATCCCCTTCACTTCTGCATACACCAGTGGGACTAACAGGGTGGCCTCGCCCCCACCTCCCCTCATAGACCCCGACAGACAGGGAAGCAGAACCGGCGAGAGCCCACACGGGGATTTTCTCTGGGGCAGCCCGAGTAGGCCTCTCCCCTCCCGCCCGCCAAG
>VZTY01005070.1:486898-544080 GCA_013400935.1 Turnix velox | reverse complement strand
GGAAAGGCTGAAGGAGCCGGGTCTGTAACTTGGAGGAGACTGAGAGGTGACCTGATTGATGTTTATAAATATGTAAAGCGCGAGTGCCAGGAGGATGGAGCCGGGTTCTTCTCAGTGACCTCTAATGGTAGGACAAGGGTCAATGTGTGCAAGCTGGAACACAGGAGGTTCCATATAAGAAAAAACCTCTTCATGGTGAGGGTGACAGAACACTGGAACAGACTGCCTAGAGAGGTTGTGGAGCCTCCTCCTCTGCAGAGATTCAGAATCTGCCTGGACACCTTCCTGTGTGACCTGGTCTAGGTGTTCCTGCTCCAGCAGGGGGGTTGGACTAGATGATCGTTTGAGGTCCCTTCCAATCCCCGACATTCTTCGGTTCCTCCAGATGCTGTGCCTTGCAGTAGTTTTTACTGAAGGAGTGGTTTGACTGTAGCTTGTGGCATACAAAACAATTGCTTCTGCAATCAGCTGTTCTTGCAGTGCCTATGACTAGCCCTGCTTATCTGGAATGTGTGCTGTAGTATCAGTCGGTGGGGGGCAGGAAACTCGGGAGTGAATCAGTGGATGCATTGTTTTGTTAAGTAAAGAGTGTAATCAGAAGGCAGAGGACAAGAGTCGTCGTATGCTGATGTGTAGAGTGGGAGATTGTGCGGCATGAAGCCCAAGTTACAAGGTTGATCTCTGGGTTTAGGAACTTGAGGGTGTCTCCATGCTTGTTTGAAGCTGTTCCTTGTTGTTCTTGCAAACGTGTAGGGTTTATAGTGTTACGGAGATGGACTTTATATAAAGAAAAATATTTTTCATATGGTAGCTTTGAAGTATACTCCTTCTATATATGAGAAGGATAAAGGGGACTCAACTGCTGCTTTACTGCCTCCTGGTGAGATGCTGCACAAATGTTGTCTGTGGATATGTATATCCCACAACACTGGGACCTTCTTTCTCTCCAAAATGGCTTTTTGAGTTTGGCAGCAAAGAGCTGTCTTCTGTTTATGCAGCAGACAGAACTCACTGTGGTTTCAGGACAAGCTGTTTTCTGGAGAAACCTTTTATTTGTGAGACCAAAGCAGAACTGGATGAGTGGGCCCATGCCAGTGAAGGTCTTCAGTGAATGAAGAACAGAAGCGGTCAAATGAAACAGATTGGAAGTGGTACATCCCAGTCAGATATCAAGGTTTAGAAGTAAGTTGTGAGTATGAAGATTAAGCAGTGTAATTCTTTCTTTTTTCTTTGTGGAAAGAGGAGGTAACTTCTAACATTTTTGTGTTTATCTTTTGTGTGATTAGAAAACTCTGAAGAGAATCTGCTGATATTTGCCATATGCTGAATTTTTATTTTGGGTATGACTTTCACAGTGTTACTCTCCCAGGAAAGTATGTTTAAACTTCTTCTATGTGTTCTAGGTGTTTATATAGCCTCCAATAATGTAATTTCTCAATCTGTCCTATAGACTTGATACGTTTTTTTAGAAGAACATCATGAAATAGGAGAGCATTTCTGTTTAAGCAAAAAACTAAAGCACAGAAATGAGAAATGCTCTATTTCAAGTAATGAAAAAAAATCTTTTCATTAATCTATTGCTTTTTCTTTAGGAAGCAAAAGCCAGAAAATCTATTAATTTAGACTGACTGAAAATGCAGACCTAAATTATATAGGTGTGTAGCTCTGAAATATTACACAAACGTGTCTCCAAGTTTGAAATGTTCTTTGTGGTGGGATTTATCATCATGATGAAAGTCTGCCTTGCAGTCTAGGGATTCTGTGTGGTAATGTAAGGCATAAAGAGATGTAATTATTGAAATTTATTAGTTGTGAAATCAGCATCTTGAGTCAATGATAATTGATGTATTTAGCGACTTAATGGTGATTAAGTCTGAAAAACTAGACTTGAAATTACAAATTACTCAAATATCTACTTTGAAAATGTTACTTTCAAAGTACTGTGAAAACTATGTATGGCTTTTATTCAAAGACTTTTTAGTCCATTAGGGTCCAGATTCCTCATGAAAACCTAGATAATATGGTCGTACAGATGACTGTCTGTAAATACAAAGTTTTCAGGACATAAACCAAATTTAGTTTGTTCTTTAGCTGTTTACTATAGTAATAACTGTTTTAGCAAGGTTGAGTTTACTGGTTTTTGTTTGTAAATTTGTTGTTTTTCTTTTTTTTTTTTGAAAATAAAGGGAAGACAAAATTTCTTTAATTTGGAGAACTACTTAAGGAATTTTTCATCAATGCTTCTACGACACATTCAGCCTTCCAGGAAGAAATAATTAAGTGTTCAGAAATGAAACTTGGAAAATACAATTCATTCTGAATTACTATATGCAAAAGGTTGACTAATTTCTAGGGACTTTCATAGGTGCTAGCAAGACATGTAGGATTGTTCAAGCAGACTGAAATAATGAAATCCCTTTTCAGCAAAAAGTGGTTCTTTTCTTGCTCAAGCTGCCAGCCACTCTTGTGTACCCATCAGATGAAATCTAGCACTTTATTAAAGGAACAGGTTAATGGATTTTAAGTCACATCAAACACATGTACATATTTCTTAGAAAACATAGGAATCTGAACTGGATATATCAGCCACACTGGTCTATATGGGTAGCTGTTTTTTGGCTGAGAGCCTTATTGATTTACAAGAAGATGCAAATAATTTAAGCATCTGTAGAGATATAAAGATCAGGTAAACACAAGTAGTTGGTCTTACCAAATTGACCCTGTATGTAACAACAGACCATTCAGCTCTATGGCCATCTCTTGTGTCTTATTGGGAACTGATAAAATTGTCTAAAACAGAGGATAGGTTTGTGGGTTACATGACATTGCCATAGAATTTATTTAGTTTTAAAGTTAGGTGTTTAGTTTCTCTTTATTGCTTTTAAAATAACTTTTTTAATTACTCCTTTCTGGCTCAGTGGAGTTCAGTTGGTTGGTTGGTTTTGGGTTTTTTTGTGGGTTTTTTTCTTAGTGAATCTACTGTTGTTTTAATTTGAGATTAATGAACTAATTCTGTCAGACAAAATTATAGGTTTCTTGATTTAACTGGGAAATTCATACAGAGACAATAATCTAAAGAACGCCTCTGACAGTGTGCAATTTTAAACTATTGAAGAATTAGAAGAATGTTTTAAAGTTGCTTTGCTTAGTCTTTAACCTGGTTGTTTCAAGGTGCTCATGGTTCTTTGGTACACGTTACCTTTACTGTAGTCCTGTAGAAGTTTTTGAATTGAATTCTGTACTTGCAGAGCTCTGTTCACTTTCACACGATTCCCTCACCCCCCAAAATTTCTTGATTATCTGAAATATTCATGCTACATTGTTACTTTCTCTGGAAACCATGACAGTTTGGAACAATAATCATAACCAATCTTCTAATATATTTTTTTAATCTGTTTCACTCCCCACCCCCAGCTAGTTGTAGAGGTATTGCTTTCCAAGATTTATTTATTTCTCTTGGTAAGGTAAAGTGACGTGATAGCTTCCCTGTATGGGCACTGAAAATAAATCTTTTTATCCCCTCCTGCCTCTTAGGTGTTCTTTGGACTTTTATTGAGAAAGCCAGGTAGGCAAGATCCTGTTGTGTGTATGTGTAGTTTAGACTGTGCCAGTTTAGTATCTAGCTTCTTTTTTTTTTTTTTTTTTAAATGATGCCTGTATCACTTAGCATCATCTTCTCTTTTTAGGTCTTAATTGCTTCTGTGCCTCATGTTATTGTAGAGGTGTTTGAATAAATGTAGCTAGATACAGTTGTCAAATAGTAGAATAGTATGTGGCAAGACTTCCTAGATTTGTTTTCAGTTGTGCAGTGTTGCTTGTTCGTGTCTGTGTTGTAAAAATGCTATTTAATGTGCTAGAAACCAAATACGACGGTGACTTTTGTGGCTTTCATAGTTTAGTACCATAATATACCATTAATGCTGGGAGTTGAATGTTTTCTGTCTTGCTATTCATTAAACTGTTTTGCCACAAATTTTTGCAATGAATATTTGGAAAATTTTATCAAAAAAAGAATCATTGCTCATTAGAATTTCTGTTTTGCCTAGAGGACAATAATTCTTTAAATACTGTTTTTTTATAGCCAGCGCAGTTGGCAGTAACTTGCATCTTTTCTTTCAAAATAACCATGATTCTCTACTTTTCAGTTGGATAGTATGTGGATAGAAACAAATTTTGTTGTTTTGTCATACATAAAACATTCTGGGTGGCAGTATGTTCAGTTAAAACTCTTATGTTAGCAGGCATACTTTTTGGACTGAAATCTCAATATTAGACATATTTTTGAGTTTGAAAGGGGTTTTTTGCATTAATAAAATTGGAAATCTCTCCCGAAAATCATTAAATCCATTTCTTCTCTGGTTTTCCCCAGAATTCAATGTCAGACTGCTTATTTTTTACTCCTGAGAACAAACCTGGTGTTACTGGTTATTTAATTTTTGAAGTATTGCAATTATTGCTCAAACTTTTTTTTCACTTTTTTTGGTCCTTGTAAATTGTGTAGGTGGTATGTGATAACATTTTAAAAGAGAATAGAAAAGCAATTGGGACTGGAGTGCTGATTTATCCTGGCACGTAGTGACTTGTACAAAGATTTACATGATTATTAAGATAACAAGAACCGTAGCTATCTCCTTCTTCATATTCTTTTATGAATCAGCTTCCGGCTGGTCTGGTTTTGGTTTTTTTTTCTCCAGAGGTTCCCCATACAGGACTAGTGTTTAATTTTTGCTGCACTAAGGCAAATAGTATGGTCTAGGTACAGCATACAATGATGAGTGCGACTCAAACACTCTTTGTCAGTGGGTTGCATTTTAGCAGCTGTGTGGTCTTAAATCCTAGTCTAGACAAGAGAATTAAAGGTGCGATATGAGCATGTTATCCTTTCTCAATGTTAGTGTCATGGGGTTGGCTCAATTAGTTAGTGCTGTACTCTTTAGAAGTGCAACAGTGACACTATTTTAATCCTAAACTAGGTGAAAGATCAGCTAAAGGACAAAATTAATAGCTTATTAGATTTTATTACCTATTTTGAAACATTGCTTTTATCATGTAGGTAGAGTTTTAACATCTTTTAAAGTAGTTATCTTCTGTGAAAAGTCAGAGCAACAAGGCAGACATTAAAGCATTTTAAAATATTGTAATGTTATTACATTACAATGGTAGTGGTGTGGTTAAAATACAATACTAAATGGTAAGTCACCAAATTGTTCTGTAGGGTTATTGTTCTGGTGATCAGGTTACCACCTTAACTAAAATACTAATAGTGTTTGAGATTCCCATGTGAGTATCAACTCGGCTACAATTTAATTTGGACTGGAAATTAATTGGATAAGGACACTAAACTTGAAGTGCTCTGAATGTTTTGAAGAGCAACTGCACTCTTGCATTTCTGATTAATTGCATGAGAAGATGCTTTCAGAAATACCCATGTTAGAAAGCCTCTGAGCTATATGTGTGCTTGCTGTTACAAGCAGGTTTTGGTAGAAGAATGTTTGCATTGTTTGCACTCTTAATATATGTTACAGTGTGGAGGATAAACTAGGATTGATCAACCTACTCTATCTGATTAGATCTGGTTGCAGTTTCCCACGTTGCCATAATGTGTTTTTAACTGCTGTACAAATTCTTACTTGAAATGTTGTGCAAATAATTGGAAGCCCTCTTCTTCTGAAAAAGCCATGAAAAGTATAAAACCTATCTAGAAATGCATACATTTTTTTCCTCAAAAACTGCTATCCTTTCAAAATTTCCTCATCATAATTTCAATTTAAAATTCTAGAAGTTGTTTTTTTTTTCTTTGTCAGAACAAAACAAAGAATATTAAATGATTGGGCTTTATATAGTTTTCCCCCACAAAGTTATAAATGAGTGGGTGGAAAAATAATTACCCAGCTCTGTATTTAATTGCACTTACTTGTCCGTGATGTTGAATCCTGGATAAGTGTGTTTTTTTATCTAGATCACAGCAGTGCTTGTATACTGCAATTTGTATCATGCTTTTAAGAAGCTGTTTTCAGTCTGGATTACTTTCTACTGCTGAAAGGACTTGATGTAAAAGGGTTTTCTTAGCTAATCTATTTCCACGTTCAAAATCTGACCCTCTTCTGCTGCAGTAATTCTGCTGAAAATCAGTGAAATGACACTTTCTTGTGTTTTATTATTTGTTTGTTTGTTTTTTTAATTAAGGTATTCACTTTCCTTTTGAAGCTAGTGTGGAGGGCTGAGGATGGTACACTACAACCATTTCTTCTAGAGCATTTTATCAGATGCCTTTTATTACCCACCCATCCCATTCCCCCTCTGAAAAATAAATCTAATTTAAGTGCTTCTGAGTCTCTGGTCAAATCCAGGCGCTCCATCTCGCTGCTTAAAGAAGGCATCTGCTTTGCTACTCAAAGAAGCAGTTGGATTTTTGGTAGTTGACATGCAGGTTACTCCTGACAATGCCTAGAAGAGAGAAGCATGAGTCACCTTCTGGGTTAACACCATGATCCACAATCAAAATCCAAGCAGTAATTTGGAATGTATTCTCCAATTTCTTTAATCTGTTTAGGTGTCTGGGGAGAGGGGAGGTGTGTTTGTGGGAGGTCAATGTAGTATCACTTAAATTTGTTTGATCTGATTGAGTTCTGTAACAGATACCTCCTCGATATAGAGTGGGGATTTGGAGGCAGGAGAAGTTGTTTTTGACTTTGTACAGGGTGTGCAGGATGCTGTCAAAATCAGAATGTATGCAGGAAATTATGGCAAGATCATATGAACGTGCAACACACTGGAGGAGATGAGTTATTTTTGTTTTGTGTGGATTTTTTTCCCCAGTGTCAGCCTTCTTTCTTGCATTTCATTGAGAAATGGGTCTTGCAAAATAGCTTAGTGCTTCTTTTCTCTGCCAGTTCTTTAGGAATCTGCTTTTCTCTGAGATGTGTAGTCCTGTTGCAGCAAAGCACTTGCACTATGGTTATTTATTTAGAAGGTCCTCTCTTGAGAGGAAGGCCATTTCACTGATCAAAATAAATTGCCAAAGAATGGGAGAAAAATGGAAGCCTCAATGTCATCATGGAGTACAACTGATCTTTCTTGAACTGTTGTGATCACCTGAGCTGGGGAAATTCAGGTGACCATTCAGTAGATGGGGTATTGATTTTGCTTTGTTGCAGGGAGGTAATCTGAAATTAATAAGCAGTTGAGAAATCTCTGGATTTTAGTCCCTAGTATCTTTTTTTCAACTTGTAACTCTCATAACTCGTGATTTTTTTCTGCTGTTGTTCCTTCAGGTTTTGTGAATTTGCTTTCATGTATTTGTATTTGCCTTCATAGTGGCACATCTTTAACAGGAAGATTGAAGAGCATTTTGTCAACCTCCCTTGTACCTTAATGGTTAGATCATTCCTTTGGGAGAAGTAGATCTGTGAAGGCATATGGTGCAGGTCTTTCACCTCCTTGATCAGTGCTGTAATTGCTGTACTTCACATTAAATGTGAGAAACAGCATTGCCACTACAGGCTTTTATAGCTTTCCATGAAAGTGAAGTGATATCTGTTTCAGTTGAATATCTTACTGTTGGTATGTTTCTAGATTTGCAGAGAAATGTTTTGTGAATTAGGCCTCTGGAGGCATTCATTGTTTGCATGCCTCATCTATAAATCCCAAGAAGTCTTAGTTGTGTGACCCAGCTGTAGTCCTTCAGGGAACTTCTTGTTTTGAGAAAAGCTGTAGATAATGTGCATCCTGTCAAGAAATTAAGTGTGTAGGCAGAAATTTTGTTGGGCAGCTTCTTGGACGTGGCTCCCTGAATTCTTCTGGATTCCCAGTGTATTTACCTACCTCTGTTTTGCATTTGGGCCCTGAAATATTTGCCATCAGAATGTTTTCCTCTCTTTGCCTTCTGCTTTTTCACATAATTTTCATTCCTTGTGTTATGAGCAGTGAATTTCTGAATGCTTCCGTATGGATCTTGTTAGTACAGAATATTGACCAGACCACAGACTCGATCAATTCTTGTACAATTTGAGTACAGTTCTTGTACTTCGGATGTCTTTCTCCTCTTAAAAAACCAAACAAAATAAACCCCAAAAAACTATGCACAGGTCATATTGCTGATTATAGCAGTATACTTGGAGTAGAATCTACTTTGGTGGCTATTCTCATGCAAGTAGCTGTCTGAAGGATGATGGACTCCAGCTGGAAGAAACTGGACAGTCAGATGACAGGAGGATAGCCTGTCTGGGGTCCACAGAGTTAAATGTGAAGAAACTTCATCAAGTAGTCTTTGTAGGCATCTCTTGTTTCTCCTAGTTTGTATGTCTCCAGCCTCACTTGAAGCTTTAGATGCTTAGCAGACTATGTTCATACAATCATCTTCTTCAGCAGTTGTTCAGCAGTTGTTCCAGGCTGGCTGTGTGAGAGAATAGGTAGCTGTTTTTTCCTTGATCCTCAGTGATGTTCCAGAAAACTTAGGCATGACAATGCATTCTGGAATTTCACTCAATCCAGATAGTCCCAAATCTGATTCAAATTGAGGAGAAGCTAGGCTGCCTGTTGCTGTTGTGAATGAAGGGCTCTGTTTTGATGGGATTAGATTTAAAGAATCCTCTGCTGCCTTTTAAGATGACTTTATGGATCAGATGGTAATTTTTCCTGGACTGTGTGATCTTCTAATGATTTTGTCTCTTGTCTGACACTATCACATTATAATTGTTCCATCTGGGATTGTGTAACCTCTGTTACTTGCTTAAGTATCACTGTCTTATTATGTAGCTACTGCAAATTTCTCATGAATCCCTTTACCACTAGCAGTTTTCAGTCAAACCTCTCATAATGCTTCCTTCCAGTGCTCTCTGTAAGCAGATTTCATAGCAACCAAAGTCAGATGCTTGCTACCCATCAGATAAGTCTGTCAGCAACTTTTGGCAAGGAATGCTGTTTGAATTGCCATTCAGAATACCAGTTTTTCCTTGGAGATCAGGGGTTATTGTGGAAATAGCCCTCTGCTACCAGGGCCCGTGCTTTGTATTCTGTACTGACCATGTAATTGGAGCATTGCAGGACTTACTTTACATCTGTGTGCAAGGGTTGTTTTCAGGAGGCATAGTGGGCAAATTCAGTTCTTGGATAGCTTTCTGTTGGACTGGAGCTACTACTCTTTTTTTTTTTTAATTTACACTCAGTTACTTTTTTAATTGTTTATAATTGGGCTGCGGTAGTGGTTAATAAGACACATGAAGTGAATATTTTAACTGCAAGCAAGGACCTTTCTCAAGGGAAGGAAGTGAATGGCAGTTACAGGCAATATGAACCCTCGATCATACTGCTGAACTCTGTAGCAGATGTGTTCAAAATACCATTATCTGTCTAAAAAATATATCACGAGAAGCTAGAGATAAGCATCATGGCAGTCTGATCTGACTGCTTCCTCTTGCTACTTTTGTAACTCTTTGATTAAACAAATCCACATAATCTGATTTTTTGAACTACAGAAGTTTATGTCAGTGTGTTCTGAAAAAGGAAATTAAATATATGGAAAGCAAGAGTTAGGGGGGTACTTGATACTAAAAGGTCATGAGCACTCTGGAACTTACAGAAGGGGGACAGAGGATGATGTGCCTGCCACATATTGCAGCCTTTACTGGTATATCCCTAGGCCCAATACATGGAGGAAAAGGCTGCAGTTACAAAGTGTTTGCCCCTGGGAAGAATTGCTACCTTGTAGACTCAAGGGAAGAAAGAAAATAGGAAGGGCAGAAGGAGGGAAGTTTGCCCTGTGTTTTTCCTGTAGGTTCTCAAAAACTTTGTCACACAGTATGATCTGCCGTTTATTTTGAAAGATACCACTTCTTTTCCTTTTTTTTTAACCCTTTTGAACTATATTTTGCCGAAATACAGAAAAAGCATCCTTTTTTTAGATTGAGATGAGCATATTCAAGGAAGAAAGCAATCACCTAAAGATGTGAAATCTCTGAACTCAGTTTATGTTGAATCCCTCTTCAGATGATTTTTATTCAGAAGTGGTGACTGTCATCATGGTAGCTCCATCTGCCAGAGAGGGACAATGGAAAGCTCAATCTTGGATGAAAGCTGAGAAGGCACACCTTGAAAGTCCCTCATTACTCTAAAATTAAGCAATTGTATTGCCTTCCTAGCTAGGATAATTGGACTGGTAATTGAAGTCTACATTCTTCTCCCAGAGATGATCAAAACACCTTCCTTTGAAAGGCTTTCTGTCTGTCAGCAAGAAATGTGGTTAGATTAAAAGGACTGGGAACAGTCTGGGCTTCACACCCTTGTACACACCTTCATGGTAATTTAAATGGCCTTTCTGCATAGGACAACTTAATGTGGAAAAAATAATTAGTGGAATATTTTCAGGAAATTCTAGTTACCACTTAGTGATTCAACAGAGAAGGTGTGATGGACACCAGGATGTGTGATATCTTTGAATATAGGCTCTTTCTTAGAAAAAAATCCAGCATTCTCAACTTTATTTTTTGCTATTGTTACTATTGCTTCTGTGGGTTAAGTAGACATTCTTTTCCTTTCTGTACCCAGAATGTGACAAACAGATACTTAAATATTGGAGTAATGCTTTATTTCTCAGAATAAAACAAAATACAAACTGATTTAACACCTTTCACAAACAGTTACCTCTTAGAAAGAAGTTTACTCAGAAAGAGGAGTAACTAAAACGTATGTATGTAGGGTTTTTCAGTCTTCCAACCCATGGGATCAGGAGCTAGGACAAAAACCCAAAATGTGGATTTCACTAGGTTCTGAACTCATCTTCTAGTTAAAGCAGATTTTAAAAGGCTTTGTATGCATATGAAAATTTACTTTCTGAACAAGCTTGGGTAGATAATTGTAAAGCTGCATTGATTTTTTTTTTTTTCCTGCCTAATTTAAGCAGTATTAAAATTGAGGTCCATGTGGGAATTTGCAATATTTTAGAGAGTTTAAATTGGCTTGACTTGTTTGTTTTTTCTCTCTCTAAAAAAAAAATTAGACAATAAGAACCTTTCCAACCTCTTGTTGTAAAGATTGTAATTATTTTTCTCTCTACCTTTCTCATGCATGCGTTGCTTTTTCTGTCAGCTAGCAAACCCCATTTTTTCTGTCAGTTCAGCGGAGGAACCCTCTCTTCCGGAGACACAGGCCCTCAATGAGCATGCTGTCACCATCAAAATGCCATTGTGGAGGCACTCCAGCGCCCAGGGATGCTTCCAGGTGGGTGGGAGCCATGAGGTGTGACCCTGGTGCATCCACTCCGCTGCTAGCACAGCTTTGGCACCAAGCAAAGCAGCCAAGCGCCTAAAACCCCAGAGATGCAATGGTTTGGGCAACTGTATGATGTAGTCCTGGAGGCTACCTTGCTGGTGCTCAACAGCTGATGGGCTTAACATGTGCAAGAGACAATGTTTTTCAAGATGAATGGTTGCCACAGTGTCTTCATAGATAATAAAATGGCTGTCAGACAGGCTAGTGAAACTCTTCTGGGAAAAGGGAGCTTTTTTTAACCTAGAGTAGAGCCAAAGAAATTAACATTTTATACAGTAGTTAAAATATAAATAGCTCAACATCTGAGATGATGAGTATATCTGAGCTCTGCATTCTAGCTGGTTTCATTTTAATAATTACCCAAATACTAGATATTGGTTATAGGTATACACCTAAGGAAGAATAAAATTTTTATTTTTTACTGTTACATATACTAAGTACCCTGTATCTGATGTCGGTTTTTAAGAAAGTTATTACTAGAAAAGTTTTTAATAGCAGAATGGATAGACTTAATTTTCAGGTCTTCCAGTACATTCAGGGTGCTGTTTTAGAATAAAGTACTCTATTGGTTACCTTTTCTGTAATTCTGTAACTTGTCTTATTGTAGGAAGAATGAAAAGTATTCCAACCAAAATTATTTCTGAATGATCACCTCAATGCTCAACATTGAGGAGAGTTTTTCAGTAAATCCGTAGTTTGTTTGCTGGATGAGATGGTATACTTGGAAGCAGTGTTTTGTACTTGAAGGTGAACCAAAGTATATTTTAAAAAAATCACACATACACAAAGAAAAAGCTTCCACATTACTTTAGAAGCTTTTACTTTTGTGTGTTGAAGTTTAGGTATGGAAATAATTTCACCTAATAGGCTAATGTGCTCTTTTTTTAATCAAATTTCCGGAGTTATAAGGTTGAGTTATTAAAGATGAAGGTCACCTCTGAAAACTGTGAAGAAGAAAACCTTTTTGGTGTTCTGTTCATTCAGACACTCCAGTTAACTTAAACCAGGCTTGTGGTAATTGGATAAACTGTTCTGTAAGATAAGCACCTCCAACTTTCTGATGTCATGGTAGAATGCATTGTAAAGCTGCATTGAAAGTCAAATGCTCTGGAAGAAACTCTTGAATAAAAAGGCTTTTAGACCATCTGCTAATGAAACTGGTGGCTTTCAGATTCAAGACTTTAAAAAGTTTTATTTTGGGTAAAGAGGACTTGATTATAGACAAGGATGTGAAGTCATAATATCTCTTCTGAAGTAAAAGAGGAAATGATGGAACTTGAATTGTTTTCTTCTAACTTGATTCACTGTAGCAGCATGGCCATTGCTATAGTTTTCTGTAATACAGCCCATCTTCTGAGAAGTACCGAGTTGTAATCTGGTTGAACCATTGGGAGGAAAATCTGTTCCAGCAGAGCAAAGTTTTCTTATAGGCGTTTTAGGATATTTTTATTAGCTTGAAGGGCACTAAGCTGTGTTCTTCCTTGGTTACTAGGGCAACAAAGAAGTCTCTGCTTTGTACTAGTCACAAATTCTATTCAGTCTATGCACTATCTTATAAACTCTGATATCTATCTACCTTAACTTCTACACAGGGATTGATGGGAAAGTATACATTTATGCCAGGTTATCTGCCTCTTAATTCCACTATTTTTAGTTTACTTTTTCTTAAGTTTGTGTCCAGAAGCCAGGCTCATTGCAAAAGGTTGTATTCTTTAAAAAATAAATAACAGCCACCATGGAAAAACACTTCATACATAATGCTTGATTCTATGGACCAGAGAGTGGCAATTGAATGGTCAGAGATGATTTTGTGATCTAGGATTCCATTTGTTTTCAGCAACTACATCTGAGTAGTTCTGAAAGTTAGCAGCTTTGACAACTTCTTGGGGTCAGAAGGCTCTTACCTTGACATGGAGGAGAGGCTGTTGCTTTTTGTGTCGTTCTGGCCAGCACAACATGATCATTACTGAATCCTAATCCTTCCGAAGCAGGTGATGCTGCTAAGAAGGTTTTGAATTAATTGTTAGGTCTATTCTTGAAGACTGTAAAAGTGTAATTTTAATGAGCTAGGGAAAATCCCATTATAATAGTTTAAGTAAGTTTTGCAGTGGAATTTTTATCAGTGATTACAAATTGGTTAAAGGAATATAAGAGTGTGTTCACTTTGAAGAGTGAAACAATACCTTGCATGACTGTAATCTTCCAGCCCTTTTAAAATGCATATGGAGTTGACTATTATTACTGGAAAAAGCTATTGCTGTGTGAATTCATTGAAATGTTTTGTTTTCTTTAGTTTAAGTAAACAAAGATAAACCGAAGTTATCATTAACTTATGCCTGAGCTTAAGTTAATTCTATAATTCACTGTGCTTTCAGAATGCTAGGATATAAGTCTATCTTGAGTCCTGTAAGTGTGATTATCAGTTCCTCTACATGAGAGAATAGCTATAAATAATTACATAGTTTGGCATTTGTTTCTCTGACTATTTTCTATGGAAACAAGCCTTATACAACTCAGTAGCCTACTTGTCTAATCTTCCTCCATTACCTGACAGTAAGTTTTGAATTCTTTGGTAAAGTTAAACTAAATTTAGTTGTGGGACAAGTTCCCGAAGAGATTGTGTAAGATCTGTCCTTGGAGCTTTGAAGACTAAACTGTACATAGTCCTGAGTGAACTGCTTGAGATCTCCTGGCTGACCTTGCTCTGAGCCAGGGATGTTGGACTAGTGACCTCCCCAAGTCTCTTCCTGCCCCAGTGATTCTGTAGTTTAAAATCTGTTATGAATTAGAAATCTAAATAATGATTAAGTTCTGTGTGAATTGTTGAGGAGAAGGAGACACTGTCAGTGCTTTAGCTGTCAAGAGAACTGTGGCATGTGCTCACCCCTGATTATGGACTGGACAATTGCAGGGGGAGAAGTTGTAGGTAGAAGGGCAAACTGGAGCTTTAGGTAGCAGCATTGCCCAAGTTTATAAGACACTAGACCTACTGTATCCTCATAAATCACTTGCCGGATTCTGTGCTTTGTAGGAGGGCTGGATGCTGCTTTAGCTTTTCCAAGTAAAATATTAACAATGTATGTCTCGGACATTTTGCTGTAACCCATCTAATGACAGAGACTTTCATACATCTGAATGGGCACAAAACTGTTTGCTCACTTTTCTTCTCCTCCCTTACCTTTTGTCAATCTTTCCTTGTGCAGGACATTTACAGCATATTTTAAAGTACTACAGTAATTCATCTAAAGGCTTGCATGTCAAAAAGAGATACTTCTGAGAGATATTTCCTATGACAAAGCATGTGTTGATAAATAAATGGTCATCCATATTAGGGTCACTGTTAAGTTCTTTGAACTCAGCAATATAATAAATTGAAAATACAAAACAGAATCCATAGATTTGCTTTGTGATGTACAGGAGGCTTATAATGCTTTCAGTAAGTATCTGAATTTTTCATTACTTTTCCTAAGGAACCATTCAATCCCACATCATCAGAATAGGCGGGGGTTTGGCCCCATGAAAGCTTTTTATGGAGAAGAAAGGATCAGAAATCCCTCAATGTCTGCTTATGATTTATGATATTATGAACCCTTAGAGCTTTGCTTAAGCTGGTGGAGTGGAAGTGAGGTAACAGCCTTGGCTTTGTTTCCCCCATTGGTGCTGGTGCTGTTCTTGCTCCTGCTCTGAGGCACACTTAATTCAGCAGCTTTATTTTTGCTAGCAAGCCTCATGTTGGTGCAGAATCTGCTTTAACGTATCTGTTCTCAATACTTGTAAAAAAAAAAAAACCCTCAAAAATATGTAGCCTAATCCTGAGAGTATCTGGAGTGTGGGTTCTTATTCTCTTGAAGAGCAAGCAAAACTGCTAATGCATCCTTTGGGATGTTCAGGTTGTCTGCATCGCTAGGGATGGTAGAGCTCAGGAGTGTTTACCTGCCTTAAACTTTCAGAGGTTTAATCTGATGATTGTTGCTTTTTTTCAGATAGAAAGCTGAGGTACAGAGTTCAGGGAATTTATTAGAAATCACTCAGGAAGTCTGTAGCAGAGTGTAGAGCTGAATGCACATCTCTTCAATCGAGTGTCAGTACTCCTCTTGCTTGATGTTTCATGTGTTTTATTCAAGGTATCAGAAGATATTTTGCACAAAAACTTGCAGCTTAATAAGTGGCCGTGTTTGAAAAAAGTGGTCATTTGAAAGGATCGCCTTCATTTTAAGACTTTAAAATACAAATAAAAGCTAGATGGTGGTCTGTTTAGTTTTAGCATCTTCCATATGCTGTGCATTTGGTAGGTACCAAAAACCTTGATGCGTCCAGTCATACTCATTCTGTTGAATGAATATATTAACATGGCATATTGTGTAAAAATATTTAAGGACAGAAAACTAATATGTTCATTAGAATAATTTCTTAATTATGGACAGAAAGTTTAATGTGAGGCCTACTTTGGAATATGTTGAGCCATTCATACACCTAATAGCAACAGTTTTTGGAAAGAATTAGATCTTGGCTGTAGTGTCTGGAAATTTTAGCAAGAATTCATGTTATGCCTCATAATCTGTTCATAGTTTTCTGGATAACTAGACTTCTTCCACTGCACACTGAGTGTAGAGGCAGCAACTAAATGAAATATTTGTGGGATGTTCTGAGTTTCTCCTTGTTTTCAGAGTCAAGAGAATTAGTCGTCATGGAAAAAGTCAGGTAAAACAGATGGCTTGCATCTCATATAGAGCTGAAACTTGTGATTGTTTCTTCTTAAACTGTTCCAGTGAATAAAAACTTCTTGTTTCTGAGTTGCTAAATGTGGCCAAAACTTGAGGATTTCAACAAGATGACATTGATGCTTTCTTGTATAAGACAAGAATTTTGATTAACTTAAAAAGGAAACTCAAGGATTAAGATACTGTTTGGAAACACAGCTAACATGCTGCTAAGATGTTGTGTATCATTTGGCTTTCATAAGAGGCTTTAGTGTTAGATATAAATTTTGACTATAGATACTAGGGAGAGGTGACCTATTTAAGATCAACACTAACACCTTGTTTGGAAAGGTTTTTGAGCATCTGTAACAGCAGTGGATGAGAACTGCTGTTACTCCTCTCACAGGCTCCTTGCTTCCTACATCAGTGCTTTACTATGAGGGGAAACGATAATGGATGCAGTTGTACCATTTATGATGTTCTGTAAATCTGCTGAGAAAATGTCTACTTGATATCTTGATGATCAGGCACTTTTTCTTTCCAGACTTTTCTTTAGAAGGGGAGGGCCAGCATGCCCTTCTCCTATAGATATATTTGTAGTTTTACCATTTCAGCAGGTGACAGAGCTGAAGATAGGCTTTATCTGAAGTGACTTGCAGAACCAGACTAAACACGTAGGACTGTATCAGTATTCTAGTTGCTCCATGGGATCTTAGATGCAGCAAATCCTCTGTATATGAGAATTTATCTCCAAAGTGATTTGGAATAACCTTGAAAGTTCTTTGGTGTTTTTCATACAGCATGAAGCATGTGACTTTTGCTGCCTCTGCAGCAAAGGAATGTGGCCTTTGAGTATGTGCATGGGATAGTACAATCTGTCATTATCATCCTTTGGAAGTTCTCTATTGTAAGCTGCCTAGAAATAACGTGTTAAAAGTGCCTTGGTTGAAAAGTGTTTCCAGTAATGTTGAGGAGACAAATATGTATAGTGCTTCTTTAGATTGGGTTTTTTTGTTGTTGTTTCTTGGGTTTTTCCTTGGAAGCGAACTATTTCCTATGATTACCTACAAGCTCAGTACCAAAGGTGAGCCTGTCAAACAATTTCAGCAGCACTGGCATTGATTGAGACTTTTTCTGGACCATGTAATCAAACTGGAAAGTGTAAGCTGACAATAACAACTAGAGAACTTAATAGGATTTAAAGCATTTTATTGAAGTTGAGGTGATAATTTACAGAACATTTCATGTACAAGAACAAAGATGATTTCCAAGCCTCTTCAAAATTGATATTATATTATTTACTATTCTAATAATATTCCTTGAGCTGTTTTACAGTTATTATTTAATTTGCTGCCTGATGAGTAAGTACAATTATCCTGACTTTGTATACCTCAGTATATCCATCTGAAGAGTTTGTTTCCCAAAGGCTATATAAGGAGTTCTTGTCAAAGCCTAGAATAAAATGTTAGGTCCCCAGTCCTGCAATTAGGCCATATGCTGTTCTTCATAGCAAAATAATTAATGACTCAGATACCTAATTGCAGTGGGACTTCCAATAAGCTCTTTAATGTCTGCTCATTTATAAAATTATTTTAAGACTTTTTTTTAGTTGGGAGTTGTTGCTTAAGTAAGTATATCCATATGGAGTATAGCTTACAAAACTGAATATTAAATGCAATTAATTGGTAAACTGGGGCAACTTATTTGCATCAGGATGATTGGGGTTTTACAGCTGTTCTGTATGGATTTACCTGAGTGCTCTAATAATTTTGATTGGAGACCAAAGTACTCAAGCTTTGCAGAAACTTAGTTCTTCCTAGATTTACTTATTTGCTGTAATTTTTAAAGCTACCAAAATACAAAGAACCAACATTCAGAAAAAGTGAAAGCTCATCTCTGCTTAAATATGTTTAGACAAGGTAGTAATTGTTTTAGTAGGAGGTATGTATTTTTCTTGCTGTTTTGGTTCAAGAATTGGAAGCCATCAACTTGCTTATTTTCCTCTTGAGAATTCTTTGGTCTTGCTTCCTCTTGTCCTAGTGTTTGTGAGGCTCAAACAGCCAAGGGCACACTTTGCTTTTTATCCTCTGAAGCTTATGTGAGTTTTAACTTTTGAGGGTTCTGTGTTAAAACATATAAGGAACTGTGTATAAAGGATAAGGAAAGCTCTTAATTTCATTTGTGGTATGTTCTTTCTCTAGACAAGGAAACTTCAAGTTATGGCAGATTTTGTTGCAGGCAGTCAAAGTTTCCAAGTTCCATTACAAAATAACATTTAATAATATTTGTGTAGTAACCTGTAAGCAATCAAATAGAATTAACTGTTACTTTTGATACTTCATTTCATATTGCCCAGACTTAATCTACTGTAAGTTTTGGCAGGTTTCTTACCACAAATTTTTCATATGTCTAAAATGAAGAATAATTGTTTTTACTGATCTTGTTGTTTGCATCATCATTGTCCCTAATATCTTTACTCGTACATAACTTCCCTTTTTAAAAATATTTTCAAAAGTGACAGAAATACACTTCTAGGAAAAAAAGGTGGAAGGGAGGAAGAAGCCCTGTGTGTAAAGAAGGTAACAAAGGCAGAGAGATCAATTAGATTTCAGTGGTCCTAGTATTTTACATGTGAAGCTAGAAATCATGCATCTTTCCATAAACCTCAACAAGCAGTTATAAGAAAGTCCTAATTTGTTTTTACTGTACAGAATGTTTCTGCATTTTTGTTGAACATGTTTGGTGCTGGTATGAAGGTCAGGCAAAAATCTTTGAAAAGATAACATTCCCAGTATGTGATGTAAGAAAGCAGGAACCCATTTGAACTTAATGTCATCTTCTGTGCTGCTCTATCTCTTTTCTCCTCATCCTCCCTCTTGTTTATTTGTGTTAGGCAATCTCTAGCCCTGTTTAAGGGAGTCTAATCAGTATACTAGCCTTGATGTACGAATTTTTTTTTCAATTCTTTTATTATTAATTTTTAGTATTTTCACTTGAATTTTATCTTTGTTTTTTTATCTATGCCCAGTGATAGCTCTAAAGAGACATCTGAAAAGTATCTTTTAAAAGAGATTAAAATGTGATGACAGGGACTGACCATATTTTTCTCTTTCTGAATAATACTAGAGGTAATAAAAATGGGAGGTAAAAATCTCTGAAGATCATTTATATACCATTCATCTTGAGGCTTTACGAATGCTGTCAACTTATTCAGAGTATGTGGGTTCATCTAAACAGAAATGTGGATGATGTATGTGCTGTGTTAAGTAAGATAAACCATAGGAACTATTGCTTTGTGGTTAGTGGTGCGTTGCTGGGCCTCATAAAACACTTGGAACTTTATTTATGTATTTATTGATTCCATATGGCTATGTTGTCCCTCCTTGGGAAAACCAAGGGATTCAATGTAGCCTGTTGGTTCCAGAGGCTTGTTAAAGATGGAAAACAGCAGGCTTAAACTCAGAATCAAGCTGTTTGGGATTGGGGAATACATTATGAAGCAATGTCTATGTCTTTCCAGTAGTCATATCCTAGATATGATGGTGTTTGACTTTGCATCATTGTCTTTCATGAGGCTATACATGACTGTATTACCTCTTCAGGAGTTGCCACTTTCATGTTGTAGCTTAAGATGGTAAAATACTTTGCTCTTTGTGTTCTGCAAATGCATGTAACTGGTCTTGCAAAAATTTGTTCCTAAAGAGGTGTTAAAAAGTCAAGCCTTCCCGTGCTTCATTTGATTTATCTTTGTACCTGCTCCACTGCTCCACCAGGCTGGACAAGGCACTGAGCAGCCTGATCTAGAGGTGTCCCTGCCTATGGCAGAGGGGTCGGAACTCAATGATCTTTAAGGTCCCTTCCAACCCAAACTATTCTATGATTCTGTGATTTTTGCCCTAGAATATATACTGTGCTGCACTGATATGTAAGAAGCTGGCAGCAGTTCTTATTTTCAAGTGGCCCTCCTGTTTTTCATTAGGAACCATCACTTTTCAAAGCTTTCCAATGTACCTGAGAAAATCGGATTTTCTTGCTCCAGGAGCTGAACTGTACCAGTTCCAGCACTAAGGGTACAGGCATGAGGAGATGGGCTGCACTGAAGGGCAAGACTTCTGCTTCCATGATGAGCTGAGCTGCCTTCATACACCCTGCATGTGATGGCAGCAGCAGCAGCAATCTGGCTTTTCAGAGTTTTGATATTAGGTGGGGGGTTTTTAGCTCCACTGAAAGTATTTGTCGGTAGATTAGATCTTGCTTGAAGCTTTTTGAAGGATTTGTGAATTTGTGGGCTTGATTTCTTTGTGTTCTGCACTGCTGCTTGGGCGTTGCAAAGCAACTCTATTCCTTCTGCAAAGAAGCTTTTTTTTCTTCTTGGGTCACTGAAATTCAACAGGAAGAAAAGCCTGTGCAGAAGAGGTGTTCTTCCCTTCAAATTTAATTAGAATCTTGTAATTACACCTCATCTGAGAAGTCACCTCAGCAGTAAGTGTGCCAACATCTGGCCAGTCTGAAGCCCTGGAAACAGCAAGGGCTGTTGGCAGAAGTCACCTCCAGTAAGATCAACAGCTGTAGTAAAGAGAGGGATCTCCTCTCATTATCACAGATTTACCCAGGATACTAAGCAAGGCTTGAAATTCTTGCAGTAGAGCCAGCCTGAACTTCAGAGCCTGTTGAGTTTGGTTTAGTCAAGAGCTGTGTGTTACCAGAACTTGGAAGCTAGGAAGTACAGCATGTGAAGACGTTTTAGCAGAGGCTAAAACTACATGGAACTGCATAGTGGCACTGTCCAACTACACAGTCAATCCATCATCATCTGGTTGTTTGGATAATATAATACACATTGGTCTGATCTAGCTTTCCAGTCCTCAACTTAGGTCTAGTAGAACTGATATGGAAGTGGAGCCCATAACCCCATCTGGAGCTGGTCCATGGATCCACTCGGGATCCATGAGCTGTTTTCCCATTTTTTGCCATATTGCAGCCTCTGTCATGCCAGATAATGATTACTGGCATTCCTAGATAGAAAGACAAATTGCATAACAATTTTATATATGTTACACATAGTTTCTATATATATTATAGGCAGACATAAGTGTATGTATATTTATGTGAATGTATATAAAGATGTCATAGAATATATATGCATAGAAAGTATTTTCTCTGTGAGGTTCAATGTTGAAAATATAAGCAATACAAGGATGTATTTTTGCACGAGCAACTTTATTTTTGCCCTGTGAGGAGGTACTTGATAAGATGACGTAATAAGAATCTTGTAGAAATGTTTTCTTACATAATTTAATGTTGTAAAGTGGTTCTTAAATTCATCTAGTTTATAAAGTAAGTAAGTATTGTCTGTAGATTTCCCATCTCATTTTAAGTAATAAAGGAAGGCGGTAAATGGGGTAAATGCAGGCAGTGAATAGGGTAAATCCAAGAGGCAAAAGCAGAAAAAATTAATATAGACAGAAAAGTGCTTCTGTCTGTTCCACCTAATGGTTACTAGATGGTTCTGTGCAAATAAATCAGACTATTCACATCTATCCTGTCAGCTCATCAGTTCTTTTTGTTCTGCAGGACAAAACTTCACTGTTTGCATTGCTCCATTTCCCAGGTGCTGAGTACTCATAGTAAACAGACCATCAGTTATTCAGTTGACCAGTTTTTCTAGAGTTCCTAAACCTTTTTAAGTACTTGAATATTTCAGTGGAACTGGCTTTAAGTCTGCAACAAGTGTGGGAGTGTTTTTCTCATATGTTTCTCAATAAATTGAGGCCATCTTGCAGAATGAGAAGAGATCTTGTGTTTTAATTCTCGCTCATCTGCTGCTTCACTCAATGTTTCTCAAGTGGCTGCTTTGAATTTCTCAATTTTTCCCACTGGTAAGTTTGATAAAAGGCAGAATACCTGGAGGAGCTGGTGAGTGGAAGTTTGGGACACTCAGATATTTTTTAAAATGCAGTTGAGTTGTACGTGATTCCACTTTCATTGAAGGGTTTTTTTTGTGCTGTACAGCAAATACAATAGTGTACATACATCTGAGCAATAAAGGTAGAGAAATATTGAATTGCTGTCTTATCTGCTGAATGTCATCCATCTTAGGTAATTAAAGGCTATGCTATCATGTGTTTAAATACAGGAGGACAGATTTCAAGATGCTTCTGTGTGTTTTTGGTCTGTAATTAATGGCAGCTCAGCTCTTGCAAGAGTTCCAAAGGTACCATTGTGCTAAATGCTGTATATCCGGAGTAAGAAATGGATTGTGTCTCTTCAGATGGTAAATGAGGATAGGATAAATGGCGAAAGTGAGGGGAATTCTCACTGACTGCAGCCTTAGACTGTGGATTGAGTGGTATTTCTATAGCTGGCCAAGAGACACAAATTTTACAATTTCATCTGCATCTTGGGACATAGTTGGACGGATTTTTGATACAGCCATGGTGGTTTGAGAAGTTACTGCCCTTTTATCCTCTCTATGGGAGTTCACTGTCCCTTGCAGTAGAGCTGACTTCATTTCCAGAGTCTTGACAGCTGAGTTGCAGTCTGATTGGTGGATGTCTCCTTCTACCTGCTAAGGCACATAGATCAGCTCAGCTCTCCTGTCCTGCCTGGGAGGCAGGGAGGTGACTGAGGGCGATGAAGAAGTATGATAGGTGGTTTCAGGACAGTGAGTAGCTTAATGATAGTGATAGCTTCAACTGCTGCAGGAGTTGTCTGTGACAGTTGTCTGTCCACAGCTCAATCTGGCTGGACTGATTTGATTCAAAGTAGTACTACTAAGCTAATCCAAAGTAGACAATCAGGTTTAAATTAACAGAGGGAACTGTTGTTTCTCTTAGATCTTCATTTGGTTTGAGTGCTAAAAGCCATAATCGCCTTCTTTTTCAGTCCTTGTTGCTTTCGTGAGAAAGCCTGCCTAAGAGTATTTTGGAAATGGGCCCAGTGTTTCCTTCTCTGCTGTGGCAAATATGTAAATTTAAAACCTGATGGAACATTTACTTAGTTCTGTGTCTAAAGAAGGTTTTGTGCATGTGAGGATGGGTAAAAAAGAAAGGCAGGCATTTTAATTTTTCAGAAATTTGGCAATCATGCTGTCATAAGAAGGTGCAAAGTAATAAATTCCTTCATAGCTTGTATGATCTATTGTGTTGCCAAGTTGATTGTGAAGTGTCACTGTGGTAATGTTGTCTGGAACTGAATTTTTTTTTTCAGCTTGTTTTACTGGGGTAATGATGTGAATGCTGCAAGGGAGAGTTATATATCCTGTTTTAGCTAATACTTGTTTCTATGTAGAATTACTTTATATATAGTACTTGAAGTGGGCTACGTGTCCTGAAATTTCAAATGAATTTACTTGCTCTTTGATTTTGTCCCCTTTATTGCTAATTTGAGGGTTCTGTATATATTAACCAAAGATAAATGTACCCTTGAAAGGGAGAGTCATGAATCCTTGTCACAAGCCGGAAATCCAACATGTTACCTGTCCTGGGGGAAAGAGGATACAATGTTGAAGGGAGAGCTGGGCATCCATCTTGTTATTTCACCCTAACTGAGATTGCCAACATAGAAAATATTACAGTCTGAGGTTTTGTATTGTGGAAGTGTTCCTGCCAAGTTTCCTGATGAGAAAAGAAAATTCAGAGGAGGAAGCATTCCCTAGAACTCTAAGAAAGCTCTGAGGAGAAAGATGTGCAGCAAATTGCTGGAATGTGTAGTAGGCAGAGCAATTTTTCCATGTAAAATTGGAATATCATCCAGCTGTCTCCTTCCTGTCATGTCTGTGCTGTTTGCAAATAGATATTTACATTTAGAATGTTGCTGTTTTTCAAATATAATAATTGCACTTTTTTTGTGTTTGTTGATTTTTTTCCACTGTAGGTATGAGAAGGTGCCAGTAATTCTGGTTGGTAATAAAGTGGACCTGGAAAGTGAGAGAGAAGTATCGTCGAGCGAAGGCAGAGCTTTAGCTGAAGAATGGGGCTGCCCCTTTATGGAGACCTCTGCTAAAAGTAAAACAATGGTGGATGAGCTCTTTGCAGAAATTGTTAGACAAATGAACTATGCAGCACAGCCAGACAAAGATGATCCATGCTGTTCTGCATGTAATATACAATAGCATTAAAAATGACCTAACCTGGACTTGATTTACAGAAATTTTGTAAGGTGGTAAAACTGTCTACTTCACTTCCTGGCTTGTGAGTCACTTGAAATACATCTGTAGTGAAGTAGCAACATTAACTCAGAGCTGAGCATTGAAAGTCAATCACTGACTCTGAATATAATTGGGTTAAATGACCACATCTCACCCACTTTTTTTTTTTTCTTCTCTTTGAGCACCTGCAATCTTGTGGCGTTGCCAGCTGATCTACAGGGTCATTTCAGTCAAGCGTGCATGTGTTGTCATGTCAGACAGCATCAGCAGCAACTGTTTCCAAAGAAGCTGGAAAAGTTTTGGAAAAGGGAAACAAAAGCTGTTGAGAGAATATCTCTGAAGACCATTCACAACTAGCATGAGTGTGAAAGGAGAGCCCAGTCTTTCAGTGTCTAATTGCTGTGCTTCAGGATGTGCGCTATCACTTGTGGCCAAGTTTGTTCAGTCAAGTATGTTGATTTCACTAGAATTTCTGACAGCGTTAGAGGAAGAGGCTACCAGAGACCTATATAGTTTAGATTTTTTTTTTTTCTTCAAAATTTATCCTATTACTTCTATGCTTTCTCCCACATCTTGAAATAGAAGACATCGAATCAGTGTGTGAAATGAGAGGCAAGATCTGGAAACAAATGATGGGTGAAGAAACAGTCTGGCATTGGAATGTTTTAAATCTTTCATTTTGCTGCTCAAAAATGGAGGATCGCTTCAGGTTTTGGTCTGCAAAAAGCCAAACAAACCCTCTGTTTACAAAGCAGGAAGCATCTTTATTTATCACTTTACTGATCCAGGAGGAAGCAACTGTGATGAAAAAAAATTGCTGAGCCTTACTAACAAGGAACACTTTAATAGATAAGTAGTACCATCTTGTAAGGAAAATTAAGCCATGTTGCATCCGTATGTTCCCTTCTGCAGAAACCTCGTGGGACAGTATGAACATCCTGTGTTAAAGACAACGTTTTTTCTTGCCTTTAAGGGCTATGTTCTCTGGTGTGATCCCTAACTAACCTTTGAAAATCAAGTTTGCTATTTGATAGCTTTAATGTTGAAAACTTCAATCGAATGATCATATGAAATCATTTGGTTCAGAGGTGGAATAGTTATGGTTGTAATTCCTTAGGTGAGTGTGGAAATGGCTCTTTCATGGCCTGACACACTATTCAAAGGTTACCCCAATTACTGGAGTGTTAAATGGTGGGAGCAAATATTTTATTTTGAAAGGATGCTCGAGCTCTGACTTGCTAGTTTCATAGCAGTGAAGTATTTATCATTTGCATGACTAATGGCACAGAAGTACCTATTCCGAAGTCTTACAATCAAAGTATAGAAAAGTTTTCAATCACAATGTTTAGATTTTAAATGCTGGAGAGATTGTCTTGAGCTAGATCTTTTATAGGTAAAATTGGCCATAAAAATACAGAGTCACTGAGCCTGTGATCTAAATAACACCATGCATTTATTAGGTTTTCAATTTTGTGCAGTAACAGTGTAGTTCCTTGTGTTTAAATGAGTGAAAACAGGGGTGCTGGGGTGTGTGTGTGTGTGTTGGGTGTGTATGTGGGTGTGTGTATGGCCCTTAGAAATGCTGTAATCAGAGTTAGGTGCGAGAGTTTTGCCTCCATCTGCAGAACTTCCTAAAAACGCTCTCATCTGCTACGAAGGAAACTTGAGTGCAAAACGCTTTGCAAATTTTCATGCATAATTGCCCTTAACACTTTGAATTACAGTTCTGTGGATGATAACTAGTGGAAATCATATTAATGGAAGAGAACTGGCCATCTCTGCCCTTCACCATTCAAAAGCTTTCCACGACCAATGTATCAAAGGGCATTAGATGTCGCAAAACATTAAGCCTTACTAGAACGTAAATGTAGCCCATTTCCCATCTACCTTGCCAAGCTTCTGTTACTGTACTTTGTTCTCTTAGGGAGATAGGCACACCGTTTATTTCTGGCATCTGGATGCCCATTTTTGGGTGCTCTGAATGGCCCTCCTAGAGGCACCTACCTCTTTCCATCGATTATATAGCAGACGTAGGCTTTTAACTTTGATCCTCTGACTCACACAACTTATATGCCTAAACTAGATGGTATGAATGTTCTTACCCCCCTCCCTCTGCCCATCCATTGTGTTGGCCGCCATGCTTAAGCAAGACATAATTGAATTACTGATATTTCAATGTTTTAAAGTATCTAGATTTGGAAGTAGTTCATTCAGCAGTACAGACTATTCGGAGAACTGCTTGTCAGTGTGAGATCCACTGCATAAGCTCTCATAAAAAATAATAAAAAAAAAAAATCGGGTCCAAATTTGAACCTGAGTTGGAAGCACATGTTGTTACGCAATGTTATTTACAGAGATGTCAAAATTTTACCTCACAGATTGTTCATCAGCCAAGAAAATGGCATGAAGTACGATGTGAACAGCCCAGCGTGAATTCATAATGTAAAACAGATGGGCTTTTAATACGGGGAGAAATTGCACAATAATTTTTTAACAGGAAATACTAATAAAAATATCTCCCACACTTGTTCCTTCATTACACTCTTGGATTTTCAAAACCAGAGCCCGTATGCAAGATACCACACAATGCGTCGAGGAGGGGGGGAAGGTTAGGTGTTGTTTTTCATTGTATAGTTCTGAGGAAGTAGTTATGCACTATTTATATTTCCACTAATGTGAAGGTAGTGGAGCTTAAATCAATGACAGTTGCACTTGACAGAGATTTGGGTTTTTTGATTTTCAAGTTATAAGGGTAGCAGAAAGGGAGGTATGTGTGCCACAGCACAGCAGCATGACCACCCTGCAGGAGCCATTGGTCTTGGGTCACTGTTTCATTTGTACCCTGGTAGGATTACCAGTTATAATATGTGAAAGTTTCTTATAACATGCCTTAAAATATTATGATTTGTTCCAAAGACCCGCTTTTTCCTTTGGCTGTTCTTGTAGAGCTTTGGACTTTTCTACAGAGACAGCATTTCTCCAGTTCTGTTGATTTCTTTTTTCTTTTTTTTTAAAAGCGTTGCAACTTTTATTCTTTTGAGCTATGATAGTGAGAGCAACTGTTTCCTCTTCCCCTTTAAAAATAACGCAAAAACTAGTCAAGGCAAACAAACTGGAATCAGATCAAGAGTATTAAACATAATTACATTGGGTTTTGGTTTGATTTTGTTTTTCCTATTGTCTCCGTCCCTCCGTCTGCCCCTTCGGAGCATTGAAACAAAATTTTGGTGACAATTTCTGTTCTGGTTCTAGCCTCTCCCTAACCCCAGTGCTACAGTTGCCATTACTTTTCTGTGGAAAAAAAAAAAAAAACTACTGGTATTTGCTTTCCTGTATAGAATGTTGCCTAAAGATGTCAGCCATTTGGTTGGGGGGTTTTGTGCATGTTTGTTTTATTTTTAATTATATTTTTTTTTACCAGTGTGCTGTCAAAGCACTGGTTAGGCTTTAATTGAGAAACTCCACAACAAATGCAAATGTTTGACAACTGCAGGAGGCTTTTATTTGCATTGTTGTGCATCTGTTAATTCTTGATCAGGGTTTGAAGAAAGACTGAAGTGGGTTCTGGAATCAGGCTTAACACTGTTGATTTGGAGTTTCCTAGGGGTGAATTAATGTGTTTCACAGTTAATTGTTGAGCTCTAATACAACTGGCAAGTTAAAATGGGGCAACAGTTTGTTTTGTAACAATGTCAGTTGTTTAAACCTTGATGTTTCAAATAAAACAAGAATTGTACATAGAACTCAATGCAAACTCAGCAGTTGTATTTGGAGTTAAATTATTTTAACAAATAAATTTATTTAATGAAATTTCCTGTGCATTTCCTGTATTGTTGTGTTTTGATCTGATCAGCAAGTTCATCCAAAGCTGACAAGGGCTACCCAGGGCTATTCCAAACAACACTGTCAACTATTTGCAGTTCAGCTAAGCATTTCTTGACAAAATACTGTTCTGGAACAAATTAAATAGCATTAAGCAATTATATTTTAATTTTTATGGTTGGAATAATGTTTTGATTTAAGATATAAGCTTGATAAAGAACCATAACAAAGGGGTTTTGTTTACTTCTTTTCTTAGAGGGATATACATTGACAACAATAAGACTCAGTATTTGATAATAAGTGGCTCTTGCTATGACAAGAGTATAATTCTTACTGTAAAGTGCTCTTCAAATTATGTATAAGTATAAACTTGATCAATATATGACATAGTTAATACTCAGAATGACTTTTATAAAATTGAGGTTGCAAAGGGTTAAAAAAGGATTGTTTGTTATCAGCTGTTCCATTGATGCTTGTTTTGGAGGCTTTCAGCACTATACAAAAGGAGTTATTGTTAGAAAGAACCTCAAATACAATTAGTGTTGCAGAGATTTATAAATTAACAGTTGAGCTAGTACTAACAGGATTATTCTAGATAATTGACACTGATCAGCAGTTACATTTCAGTCATGCCAGTACCTCTAGAATATGCTGTTTTCAGTAATGACGGGTGCTTGGTGATCTCTGTTTTTCATGTCATGCATGCTAGGAGGAACAAGAGGCCTGAGGCTGGCACATTTTCAAAGCTCCTGATTCTATGGATAATATAGAAGGGTGACACATACTGCTGATTTTGTCTTTGATTTGTCCATCCATTCTGTAAAACAGTTCCAGGGAAGCCATTGCTGATGAGTTCTTGAAATCCCATGTCTTTAGTACTATCCTTTTTTTTTTTTTCCTTCTGAGAAGATACCTGTAGAGGGACAACAGGAATTCACTTGAGCTACTCTGAACAGGTGGGGTTTTTTATAAAAAACCCAACAATTTATTATGTAGTCTTTTTAAATAACCTATCAACTAGAAAACTTCGAAAAATGTACTCTTAACAAATGTATTCTCTTTCTCTATGCCTTTTCCTTTTATTTTTTTTTATTTTGATAGCTGCTGCAGGAAACTTGTTAACTCTGTGAAATATTTTGATTCTCAAACTAAATTATGGATAAGGGAAGGAAAAAGATTGTATTTCTAGTGCCTTTAGGAAGGCCTGAAATATTACTTTTTACACTGAAAGGGTTATCAAGCATTGGAAAAGTCTGCCTGAGGAAGTGGCTGAGTCCCTGAAGGTATTTAAAAGATGGATAAACATAGAGCTTAGAGATGTGGTTTAGGGATGGTTCTTGTCAGAGTTGCATTGGTGGTTGGACTCCATTATCTAAAGGAGATCTGAAAGGTCTCATCCAACCAAGGTGGTAAATGTTTTGTTATCCATCCTCTACAGGTACCAGTCTTACTGAATCAGCCATCTTTGGTCACTTCAGTTGCTTGACCAGGAAATCAATGGACAGCACCTTATATCCCAAGCTACCTTTGGTAGTGTTCTCTTCCGTGCTCTTCACCTGCTTCCTGATGTGTTTTTCTCCATCAAAATGGCATTTTTTATTCTGAGAACAGGAAGAATTGTTCTGAAATAGCTGACAACTGCTTTCATTGCTCTGACTTACATGTGTGTACTCAATATGTAGTCACATCCTCCTTTTGCAGGCTCAAACTTGATCATTCTCTTTTTTCAGTTTCTCTGTGTGGATGGATGAATACCTGAACCAGTCAACTTGTATGTAATTCCTACTTTGCTATGAAACTTGAAGAAAGGGCTTTCCTGGTTTTCTCTGCTAAGGGCAGTCACAGAGTGTGCAGATGTTTTGAGCTGTAGGTTTCTCATCTTTCATCGTGGTGTGGTCACTTTAATGCTTATGTGAATACATTTAGATTTTTGAGGCCTGATGTTACTTATAGATCATAGAATGGTTTGGGTTGGAAGGGACCTTAAAGATCATCTAGTTCCAACCCCTCTGCCATGGTCAGGGGCTCCTCCCGCTAGACCAGGTTGCTCACTGCTTCATCCAGCCTGGCCTTAAACAGCTCCAGGGAGGGGGCATCCACAACCTCTCTGGGTGTCCTGTTCCAGTGTCTCACCACCCTCACAGTAAAGAACTTCTTTCTTATCTCCAGCCTAAATCTCCTCTCTTCCAATTTGCATCCATTACTCCTAGCTCTGAGAAGACATCGTGTCAGGACTTCGGCTGTCTGATGGTCAGCACAGCATGTTTTCTTTTCACAGTGGAGTTTAAAAGGATCAAGTTAGTGAAGAACTTGAAATTTCTCTATTTTTTTGCCTCCTCTCCTATAGTTACAGTCATAATGTGGTCTTCTAGTATTTTCACATGGCATTTTTACTTGAAAAGTAGCTATAAAAGCACTGTCTCATTGTCTGGGCTTTCTAATTGTATTCAGAATTGTATCTGTGCAGGCATTTTGTGCCTATTTGCCCAGCAAATCCAGCCCAGCTTGGAAGCAGGAACCAGTGTTGCCCCAGCTCTGTCTCTGATGCACAGCCCAGGCAGAGCTCACACTGATGTTCAGACAGTGGGTGTTATTTACAGACTGGGTTGAAGTGGGTGGAAGGAAAAGCTACGTTGCTATGAACCAAGCACTATGTGTCACTGGAATCACTAACAGAGAATCTTCATCCCACTCTGCTGGAACTGGCTTGGGGGTGTTAATGTGTATTTTCAAGCTCACGTGTTTTGGTTTGACTGGAATCAAAACAGCTTGGGGAGCTCTGGGAATTTATTCCAAGCTTTTCATGGTGCAGTGACCACATAGGGAGACAACTTGTTAAGATGCCTTCCTGCTCATCTTCTTAGGGGTGTTCAGGTCAGACACCTTCTCAGGAATCTCACTGAGGAGTGGAAAAGTGTGGTGGGTTAGCTGGCAGAAGTGGAGGAGCGTGGGGATGGATCTAGGTAAAGAGGTGAAAATACAACACCAAAACCTTGTTCAGGAAAAGTAGGTACACAGACCAAGAGAGTGATATGTTGAATGGGAGAAATGCAGCATTTGTCACAGACCAAGATTAAGAGTGTTTCTACATAAACAACCTTACAAGCTAAAACTGGTAGGTAAGGCAGAGAACTGGGTATTAAGCATAGCCTTCTGCAGGACATTCTTTCTAGTTGTAGGAATTCCCGCACTGCCTCTTGAGATGATGAAGGGAAAGATTCTGAGAACTTGGACTTTTTTTATCCTTGTTTAATTTAATAACCAAAACATGTTATTCCCAAATACATGAGACCTGGCACCTTCGCTTTCTGGGTATAAAAGGCAGAACATGCTTTTCCTCCCACAGCTGAGAATATACTCTAGATTGCCTTTCTCTTGGATATTGCTTAGGCTTTTTTTTTTACTGTTCACTTAGTTCTTGTAGATAGAATAGATAATAGAATGGATCAAGGTTGCCTTTCCAATGTGAGACACAGTGACCACAATTTTTTTGTTACTTTCCAAACTATCCAGTAGAACTCCAGTTTTCTCAGAATGATGATTTTGTCCTACATTTGGCTGGTCATTTTTCTCTGTTCCTCTCAATTTCTCTCCAGATTCAGCTGTTTCTAGTGATAAAACAAAGGAAGATGCATCTTTCTGCATGTGCTAAATTCTTGAAAATATTTTGCTGACACAGCACCTTTCTGGTTTGAGCCACTAGGAAACTGTCCTAGAAAAAAAAAAAAAACACACTATTTCAGGACCTATTTAATCTGACCAAGTTATAGAATCATAGAATCATAGAATAGTTTGGGTTGGAAGAGACCTTAAAGATCGTCTAGGTCCAACCCCCCTGCCATGGGCAGGGACACCTCCCCACTACACCAGGTTGCTCAATGCCTCATACAGCCTGGCCTTAAGCACCTCCAGGGATTGAGGGGACATCCACAACCTCTCTGGGCAACCTCTTCCAGCGTCTCACCACCCTCACAATAAGGAATTATAAACCTCTGCAAAAATAATGGTTTACCCAGTATGAAGAGGGATGGAAGTCTGCATCCATGCTCTTCAGATATGGTTTCATCCCTTCTTATCTATCATCCCATAGATAGTAACTGCTGGGTGCAAACCACAGTCCTTGGGTGTGTAAATATATATGCTGGATAGGAGCTGAGAAACACAGTGGGAAAGAGTAGGATGAGACTGTTCAGCATGGAGGACTTCCAACCATAGATCTCAATGTATCTTGTTCAAGAAACTAATTAGCTTGGCTGCCAGGAGCAAATTCCAAAGCAGACTTCATTAGCAGCAGTGGTGGAGGACTGGTCTGCATGTGTGAGTAGTTCCCAACCAATGCAGTGACATAAGAAAAGCTTTCCAAAATTATTAGCTAAATTTTACTTCAGGTCTGTCTCCCTTTAAGTAAGGCAATAATAAGCTAACCTTTACAGTATTTGCTGTGTAAGGGTTTAATTACAGGAACACAACTAATTGATTAATCCAAAGAAGATGGGATCCTGCAAAGCAAAACAGGTGACATATAAATGTCCTATTCATAGAAAGGAAATGGATGAGCATTCTCAATGCAGTATGAACTAACATACTTCTCAGGTTTTCCATGAAGCCTCGAGAGTTATATTTGGTACTGCTGTAACAGGGTAGGATTCTTACCTGATCTGTGTACTTCTTTAGCTATGTTTCAGTGAAAGTTTACATTTTTCCTGCATAGCTCTATTTTCAACTTGTTCTGGGGAAGGTTACCCTTAAAGGAATAAAGATACAGTATTGATTTCTTATATAAGTTTCTATTTTAAAATGGAAGGAGATAACAAAAACCTGCAAGTTTTGCCTGTTTTTTCAGGGGAAGACATGGCTGTGAAGATTCAAGGCTTTCCAGAACTCTTCATAAGAGTTGGCACCTCAATATTAAAGTGAACTCAAGTAGCCTTCCTTGATGGTGGTGGTAGTAGATGTGGTTATTCTGGGAATATGCTTATTCAAGCAGTCAGAGACCATGAAATGTGGGTGGGCATTTACAACATGTTCCCCTTTTTAAACTGGGAGTACTATGTGTGACACGTGATATTTACTCAGATTTACCCAGTCTCTGCTGTTTAGGTGAGAATTAAACTATAAGGTGGACATGCTTATTCTAGGAAGACAACATCCACCTGGATGCAAGCTGTATGAGATGACACTGGGGAGGGGGCTCTCATCTCTGCTTCAGATCTAAAGCCAAATGCTCACTTTAGTGTCACTTTTCATGGCTACAAGAATTCTAAGGAGTAATAGACATTGTTTTCTCTGCATCAGCAAAAAGCAGCCCAAATTTCAGAGCTCTTTGGTTAGTCCAGAAACATTCATTTGTAAGAACTTCACGTTTGTCACTGTGGGGGAAAGACAGTGACAAGGGAGAACACAGCTCATCAAGGTGCATGGCTCTTCACCTCAGGCAGCTCACCTCTGCTGTTGGATGAGCATCCTCTACTCATGTTCAACTTTATTTCTACATGAAAAACAACTTGTTTCACATGGGACAAGAGGGGTTTTTTTCCCTCTTTTTTTTCTTTTTTGATTTTCTTTTATTTAATCTTATCTTGGTTTGGCTCATAGCAGCCACTCCGTGTTCTTGGATCAATAGTTCACAGCAGAAGCCACTTATCCCCTGTGCTCAGGGGATGTTCTGACTCTGGAGTGTAGAGAATGTCTGTCTTTAAAACTACAAACCTATTTTTCTTGTTTAGGGATGGCAAAGTTTTACAATAAATCATGAAGAGCACACTGTTAGAAACTCTATGATGCTGCCTCTTCATTAAAATTTTTCATTTTTTCCTGATCTGGGCATGTTTGAAGCTTAAGAAAAAATACCAGAATAAACAAAAAAATAGCAAACAGTAATAACCAAGCAGACAAGATGGGTTTCCTCACCTTGCTAACTGAAAGAAACAAAAAAATGTTCTGCTACTGTTTGTCACCTTTATGTGCCCAGAAACAAAAAAAAGTAGGGAAATAGAAGACATGGAGGGAAAGGGAAGAGAAAGGGTTCTGTCTGCTCATTGAGTTCAGCTAGCAATATCAAAATAATCAATAAAAGTGTTTCATTAAGCATGAAAAGAAGTTGATGGAAGCAGGTGCTCACTCTAGGCTCAATGGTAGTTGTGAGAAAGAAAATTTCAGGAAAAATCAATAGTTTATGCCACTGTTGGTGAGCAGGAATGGTGCTGGATTAGTTCTGCAGCAGCTGCTGGATCCACCTTCTTTAGCAAAGCTTCCCTGCAGACCACAGCTGGGATTTAGTGTGTTTAGAAACATGCAGCTCCTTTAACTTACTGTGTAATTGCTCCTAAACCTGTGTTTTTCTCAAAACCCAACTCTCAGGTGCTGTCTATCACAGAGGAATGGTGGGCGGCCATCCTTCTCTTTCAAGGGCTGCTCAGGAACTGCACAACCAGAGCATGCCAAATACTTGCCTTGAGAAGCCACCATAGAGATAATCTGGGCTAATGGACTTGCTGTGTTTTGAGAGGTCACTGCTCTGCCATCCTGTGAGAAGGGTATGGTCTGTGCCAACTCCTGACCAGCTGCAAGTCAGTATGATCCCAAATGACTTCTACTACCAGATTTCTTCTGGATCAAAAGTTTCAACTGGTGTTTCTTTCTGTCATGCCTCCCAATACATGCAGTAACTGACAGACACAAAGATCACCTGGTAGCTCTTTTTGCCCTTTGTGAGAAATAATCTTTGAGATCAGACCTCTTAGACTAATTAAGCAGAGATCCCCACTAATCCTGTTGGAACAAACCTCCCATTACCCTGGCTTTGTGCAGACAGACTCTATAAAAGCTCTGGACTTGCCTGATTGGTGAAGGAAGTGTGCACTGGCCAGGATAAACAAGGAGTATACAAAGATGTATCAGTGGAGTAATTCACCATCCATTCTGTCAGATTTATTGGTGTGTTTTGATATATTAATTTTTCCAAGTTGCACAAAGAGCAATGCAGCCTGATGCCCCAGAGTGTGATGTCATGTTTGGGGTGGTTTCTAGTGCCATGAAACACTCCTAATTCTGCACTGTGGATGCATTTCTAGCTGGCTGTCTCCAGGATGTGCCTTTAGCATGCTGCCCTTGCAAGCTGGAACACAGGAGGTTCCACAGAAATATAAGAAAAAACTTTTTCATGGTGAGGGTGTCAGAACACTGGAATAGGCTGCCCAGAAAGGTTGTGGGGTCTCCTCTGGAAACCTTCAAAACCCACCTGGACACCTTCCTGTGTGACCTGGTCTAGGTGTTCCTGCTCCAGCAGGGGTATTAGACTAGATGATCTCTTGAGGTTCCTTCCCATCCCAGATATTCTGTGATTCTTTGAAAACCCTTGTGCTGCTACCTGAGGTCGAGCTGCAGACCACATCACCTCACAGGGTGGCTCAGGCCCCAGCTCTTGGCATGCCACCCTGTGTCCAAGCCAGGGCTGAAGTGTCCTAGCTCTGGAATAGGTATAGCATAATCTTGGAGAATGGGACTCTCTCCAGAAAGGCACAACAAGTGAGATGCAGAAGCCATTTCTCCACTCCAAGGTGTTCAGGACACATGGAGAGGACCTGGCCACTGTAAGTCACTGAAGTCACTGATGCCTTGTGTCAGGGTAGTGTGTAGGATGTTTTCCCTCTCCCCTAAAGCTTCCCTACCTGTACATCTGAGGTTCTTCAAAGGATCAGGTATTTCTTACCCACCCATCTCACAATAGGCACAACTTCCTGCTGTCACTGGCAAAATCCTTGGTATCAGCTATTCCAGTACTGACTGAAGCACCTAGTTATGATTGCGGGGCAGAAGTTTTTCCTGTAGTCAACTGAACAGTCATGGAGACCAGGGGTTTTCTACAGAAAAGACATTAAAATCAAGTGAAACCTGCAAGGCACCTTGTCTGCTGATTGCAGTACACTAGTGTTTAAAATGTTCTACTAGAGCAGTCAGATGCTGATGGTAAAAGCAGGCTTTTGGAGGACTATCTGAAAAGCCTGCAAAAAAATATACCCTGGTAATATTTGTTGAAAGTTTCTAAGAAGGTAATAGTTGATCCTGAGTTAAAACAACATTAGTTTCCAGCTAAGACTGATTTTTCTGTCTTCTTTCTTCCACATAACTATTGTAAAAAGCGTTTGGAAAAGGTGAACACTTGTTTTTCCATCAGCAGAATGCCTCAAAGGTGAGTTAAATTCAGGACTCCAGGGGCAAAGGATCTCAAATAACTTATCCTTCCCAGGTTTCTCCTATTGCAGTAAGGAGACACCTTTGCATGCTTGTCTTGTTCAGGTCTGGAAATAAGAAATACTTTCTTCTGCTGATACTTAAAAAACCCTTTACCAGTAATTTATCTAGACACACATGTAACCTTTGTTATTAGCTTCTTGTTTTAATGGTCTAAAAATGTCTTACAGAGAAATTAATTTTAATAAAGCCATTATTTTCCTAGCTTATCTCTGTTGAATTTATAGTCCATATTTATGTAATGCTCCTAGGCAATGATCTTTAAACTCTTGAGCAAAGCAAACGCATCATATTCTCATTTCACGCTTGTGGAAGTTGTAGAGACAGTTACTGACCCAAAGGAATGCTCCATGGCAAAAGAGATCCCGAGTCTTGTGTCTCTGAAATTCCCTTGTGTACTAGCAATAAATGGCAATAGAAAAACTAAACTCTGAAACCAAAGGAACGTGAAAACTACTGGGCTTGAAACCACCTGCTTCTTAGTGTATCAACACAAGGCAACAGGAGAGGAAAGTTTGCAAATTGATAGAGGAGAGATTCAGGATAGGTGTAAGAAAGAAATTCCTTACAGTGAAGGTGGTGAGACAATGGAATAGGTTGCCCAGAGCGGTTGTGGATGCTCCCTTCCTGGAGATGTTTTAAGGCCAGGCTGGATGAGGCACTGATCAGCCTGGTCTAGTGGGAAGTGTCCCCCCCTATGGCAGGGGGATTGGAACAAGATGATCTTTAAGGTCCCTTCCAACACAAACCATTGTATGATTCTATTTGTTTATTATAAAAACTCAGAGCTTCAATCTTTTTTCTACCCTTGTTGGAAAAAAGCTCCAATGAAATAAGAAGTAGTGCTGTAAGTCTTGTACTAATATACACAGTCTGGGTAAACAAAACCTCTACTGCAGTTCATTTGGTGCTGTATCTGGCAAAAGAGACAAAAAGCATGTCAAACACTCAAATGGGTTATCTCCTGGAAATGGAGAGCCTGAATAGAGCTGGCCTTTGCAATGTCAGGGAAACAAGCAATGTCAGGCTTAGTAAATTGGCTAGGATTATTTTTAAGGACTGTAATGAACTATAAAGGGTGGGGTTGTGTGCAACTACACATTTCTGCTCACAACGATAGTGGCCAGAGGGAATATAAGATGCTTTTTGGAAAGAGGCAGCCTTCACATTCTGGTTTGCTGGATTGGAAAGATGGAAGCAAGGAGATAAATCATCCCTTGCACATGTCTTGGTTCTGGACACTGAATGCTTTTCCTGATCCTTAAGTGGAGAAAGTAAAAAAAAGGAACAATGTTTTGAAAACCTGATCTTGGAGGCTACATACATAATAGGAAGCTTGAACTTCTGTTTGTCAGCATGGTGGTGAATAGTGAACTCCTCTGGGGACTCTCCACCCTCACCCACGGTGGCTTGTGGGTGCACCAGGTAGCTGAATGGATTGAGGAAAGAGTGACTCTACAGACAAACCTCAGCTGTCATGCAAAACCCAGGAAAAATGTGGAAAAAAGTTTGTAATAACTGTAACTGCTTTTACCAGTAAAGAATTTTGCAGCTGGAGAGGGAGCAATAAGAAAATGGCTACGGCATAAAAATCCACATGTGAATTTTCCCCACAGAAAGTACGGCAATCTAATGAAATTCACCAAAAAAATTGCTCTAAATGTTCTTTCTTTCCTAAAGAGGAAAGCAAAAGCAATAGGTGAAATACCAATTCTCACCATCAAAATTGCCTCTGCCTGAGAACTGCTCTGAGGGGCTGGTTTGAGGTGATTGGAACAGGCAGTTTCCACTGGCACGTACCTGTAGGGAAACACTTTCTCAGAACTGCTAAAAACAATTTTTCCAAAAAAACATTTTCAAGCTGAGACCAGCTGACATCTCCTACTAAAATGAGTTTGCCTGAAATGGCCTTCAAGAGGAGGGGAAAAAAAAAACATTTAATCTTGCTTCACACCCCATGCAAGGAGTTGCTGACACACAGAAGTGTCTTCTCAAAAAGAGTTTGGGTGTTGTTAAGCCAGGCCTGAGAGACATGGCCGATCTTCCTGAGAAAGGGTTTGGCCCCAGACTGAAGGGACAAGTTATAGAGAGGAGAGGAAATATCAGAGTGGCTGCAAGATCCCAGCTGGTCAGTGTAGATGAGCATCATGGTTAGAGCTAGCAGGTGTATGAAGGACCTCTGGCTGCCTCCATGGCTGGTAGGCCAAGCCATGGGCTTCCTCCCTGGGCTATAACCACAGGGAACTTCTCTGCTGATGGCCAGGACTCCAATTCCCCCATATGGACCAGCTCTTCGCCCTTCTGTGGGCTGCCTTAGGATGAAAGCCTTATCTACCAAGTATGGGTTTGTTTGCATCTAGTTAAATGAAGGTGGGCAAAAAGCTCCTCTGAGGCTGCACTAAAAAGCCTGTGCCTTCACTCACCACCTACCTCACGGGCAATAATTATTAGAAGTGGGAAGCAGCAAAGCATGACCTCCTTGTTTGATTCCTGCAAACAGAATCAGCAGGGGTGTCCTTAAGAGCATAACGGGAGCTGGGCTGGGCTTTGAATTTCATTGTAGACTCATAGAATGGTTTGCATTGGAAGGGACCTTAAACATCATCTAGTTCTGACCATCCTGCCATGAGCAGGGAGTCCTCCCACTAGACCAGGTTGCTCAATTCCTCATCCAGCCTGGCCTTAAACACTTCCAAGGAGGGGGCATCTACAGCCTATCTGGGCAGCCTCTTCCAGTGTCTCACCACATTCACAGTAAAGAATTTCCTTCTTATCTCCAGCCTAAATTTACCATTACTCCTAGTTCTACCATCCTGTACCCTATTAAAAGGTTCTACCCCTGTGTTTCTGTAGGCCCCCTTCAGGTATTGATAAGCTACTATGAGGTCTTTCCTGAGCCTTCTTTTCTCCAGTCTGAACATGCCCAACTCCTTCAGCCTGTCCTCATAAGGGAGGTGCTCCAGCCCTCAAGTTCCTTTTCTCATATTTTCAAGCTAAAAGCAGCTTCCATGGAAGCTCTCATGCACTCAGTCGTGCTCCCTCTCATTTCAGTGGATGATAAGTTTAGTGACAACATGATCTTGAATAAGTTGTTCCAGCTTGGGATATGCTCATTTAATGTTTGCTGTGAGCATAGCCGGTGCTAATTGAGATTCACGACACTGAGTTGGTGTTGATGAGATGCAAGGTTGCAGGGTGTATCTCTTCCCTGATTGAGCACAGCTTTCAGAAGCAACTTCCTTCTGCCGGTGCTTGACACGAATTAGAAATTCACTTGCAGTGCCTGTTCTGCAGGCATTTGAAGTTCACTGTTTTGTGAACTCTCCTGCTGGCTCTGTTTCTGGGTAGCAAATGTGCCATACACCTTCACGGGCTGCCCTCCTCTCTGCAAGCCTCTTCCAGGGCCGTGGGATGGAAAGTATGGAGCACCTCCCACCTGGAGCTACCTTGGACCTTCATGAGGAGAGATCAAGCTATTGCCAAGTCTCCAAGGATGGCTTACAGGTTATTTGTCCAGCTGTAAGCTAGTGCTGAATACATTTCAGTGTTTCAATTACACATCATCCTATTTACACTCAGCAGTGAGTCTTAACAGAGTTCTGCTAAGGAGTTCATCTTCACACAAGTCCCCACCCTGCTCTGAAATATACCATCAGGACCCCTTTCTGTTCTCTCAGCTCACAGACTTGATCAGCTTCTGTTGACTATCTGTCAGAAGAGCTCGTTAGCACTGTCAGACTTGTTATACCTAATTGTTTAGTAAAGATATACAAGGCCAGAGTGGGTAAAAGTTGTTCCTGATTATCAACTGATTTAGGCAGGAGACAAAGGAGGAGGGACAAATAATAGAATCATAGAATAGTTTGGGTTAGAAGTGACCTTAAAGATCATCCAAGCTCCTTGCCTCAGGCAGGGTCATTAGCCAGCAGACCAGGTTGCTCAAAGCCCCATCCAAACTGGCCTTGAACACTTCCAGGGATGGAGCATCCACAATTCATTTTAATGCAGAGAGAAATGAGGAACTGGGTATGCCCTCCTTCAAAACTGGCAACAGCTGAATAGAGCTGTTAATGACCTGGAACAGCAATGAAGAGAGGAGAACAGGATGCTATAAAAATTTACACTTAGTTTCATAAGTAGTGAGGAAAACTTGTGGATGTTGATAATAACTGTGAAAACTAGATACATAGTGCAACCATGAATGGAAATCCTTTTTGAGGTATCCTTGGGAAGGAATGATTTTTAAATTCTCATCATATACAGACCATTTGTCCTAGACTAATTCAAATCACTGTGATCCCTGTGATCCCAGGCATTATTGCACTTAATTGTGTTCAATAACCTGGCCTCAAAGAAGACAACAAATCTGCAAATTTACAAAGCACTGAGAATCTTTATAAACATATTAAAATACTGAACAGAATTGTTAGAATGCCATTTCACAGGATGCATCAGAGGCAGCAAAGAAAGCCAGAGACAAGAGCAAGAAGGATTAGCAGTACAAAAACCTTAAGCAGTGAAAAAATGAGAATGAGTTAGAGAGGACTGAGAGGAGGTGAAGATATGGGAGCCTCTGAGTTGTACAGCAAATGTAGGTCTGAGTCCACACACCTTCTCATGGCAATACCAAAAGGGAAAACATCTGAAGGCAGCATAAATACCAGGTAATGAAGTTCATTGCAAGTCATAACCACAGTTAAGAGATTGATAATGCTGAAACAGATGCAGCACTAAAATGGGTAGGGCTGGGACAAAATAAAAGCACAATACCCCCATAAATCTCGAAAGCTGCCCAAACCAAAGTCTTAAAACTTACTAGCTGCTCCTAGAAATGAGGGAAAACAAAAAGGACATCAAATGCTGTGCCTCAGGTGGGATTGTCCAGTGGGGTCAGTCAAATGTACTTTACATGCTGATGACATGAATAGCACCTGACCCTTCCTGGTGACCACCTCACCCAGCAATTGGGCAGGTATGGCATGAACGTGATGAAAAAAATCTGAAGAAGGGTGAAGGTTCTTCCAGGAGCCTAAAACCATGCTGGCTCTGTATCCTTTAAGGAAAAGAAACCTGTTTTCAGAGGCAGCAAGGCTAACAGCCCCTAACTCATTCTGGAAACACAGTTTCTGCTTTGCATTTAATTCTGCAGTTATTAATGATTGAAATACTTTGCCAGCTGGTGGGTATCTGGCAACCTGCACATCTGAGTCAGATCTCTGTGCAGTACCTGCTCCAAGCTGGCTCCAGTACCAAACCCATCTCTTTGCTGGAAACCTCTGTGCAAGAGCCAGCCAGAGGACATACTGCAGGTCCTCTGACTGAAAGAGAAGTTTCTTGCTAGCAGGTTGGTGCAGTCTTGGCTGAATGCAGTGTGCTTGCCCTTACACAACACTTTCAGTCAGGCTCTCCCCTGGCAATGCTCAAGTGGGGGTCCATCAGCAGCAGCAAACCAGAAGGCAGAGGTTTCTCAGGCTCCCCTAAAGCAAATGCCCCATCACTGTGGAGTCTTGTGTAATTGTGCATTGCTAATGACATCAGATGCTTGTGCCCTGGCAGCTGTATCGCTGCCTGCGTGTCCTGCCTGCAACAGCTCCCTCCTACCACTGTGTTCCCAGAAGAGAATGGGATTGCAAAGCACAAACCAGTGCAAAGAAAGGCACAGAAAACCAATGACAAACCCTTAAACTGCAGAGATGAAGGTCTGCTTTGCTCAACAAGAGGCATATTTTTCACAGTGAGAAACTGCCATGTAGCATTAGCTGCATAAAGGGGGAAGGCAGAGGTACTGGGATGTGCATCATCATGAAAATCAAGTAGATTATTCTAGGGAGCACATTCCTTCTGTTATATTGTTGAAGTAACATAATATATTCTTAAAACTCTTCTGTAAGTATTCAAGTATTTGTGCACATCAAGCTGGAAAGCTCACTGCCAACCCATTCTGCAAGCTGATCTCTGACAAAAGCAACAAAATGCATTTCAGTTTTCAAGGCAGCTTCTTGGTAAAGAGATGCTGTGCCTGGCTGGGACTTATTGTAATGAATGCCATACACAAAATGCAACATTGACCTTGCATGCCAAAAAAAAAGCGGCTCATTTGAGCCTTGCTGTATGATGCTGTGCTTACAGGCAAATAAAGATAATTTCTCTGGATTGTTACTATTCCCTTTATCGGCTGTCCTACAAAGTGCTGCAGCAGATCATCTGAGTGGGCTGGTAGCAGCTTTGTTGCAGTGCTACACAGATGGCTGCTAGTAACTGTAAGCAAACATCAGCCTGGCTGGATGGAGGTGGGTTGACCATTATTTCAAAAGCTCCCCTGGGTGGTTGTCCATAACTGATCATAACTCTCCTGCAAGGGAGAAGGATTTTAGAAGCAGGAGCAGGGACCACATGTCTCTTAGGGGAAGGGCTTGGCAGCACCCAACCTGCTCTGACTGATGTCAAATGTGTGAATAGAGACAGGCACAGCTCTGTTACAGGATGGAGATGAATTTGTGACACAGAATCATAGAATGGTTTGAGTTTGAAGGGACCTTAAAGATCATCTAGTTCAAATCCCTCTGCCATAGGCAGGGATACCTCCCACTAGACCAGGTTTCTCAATGTCTCATCCAGCCTGGCCTTAAACACTTCCAAGGAAGGGGGCATCCACAACCTCTCTGGGCAATCTGTTCCAGTATTTCACCATCCTCACAGTAAAGAACTTCTTTCTTCTATCTAGCCTGAATCTACCCTCTTCCAATTTACATCCGTTATTTCCTAGTCCTGCCATCACATACCCTACTTTTTAGTCCTGCCCCTGCTTTTCTGTAGGCCCCCTTCAGATATTGATAAGCTACTATGAGGTCCCCCCTGAGCCTTCTTTTCTCCAGACTGAAGAAGATGAGTAACCTAAGCACCACCATACTAAATGATGCCACAGGAAGACACTGCCTAGGACGGCAGCCAGTGCTTGCTGGCTGTTTGGGTCAAAAATGCCATGGAGAAGTGCTTCAGCTCAAATGGTAAATCAGAAGTTGATTCTATCTTAGTTTTCACTATGAAGTAAGAGCATTTCAGTGCATTGCATTGGCAGGGAATGATCAGACTGTCAAAGACACCTCCCTGACCCAGCTTCAGCACATCGCCAAACTGTCCTATGAATTTACCACCACCTCTGAGCTGCACCTCCCCTTGCAGCTTACAGTGGCATTTGCCAAAGTGCAGGGAGAGGATAAGCCATACCCAATACTGTACAGCTTCATACAAGCCAGAATTAAGAGGAGGCAGCATGGTGATACCATCGTGAAGCAGCAGCTCTGCTGATCACTTTTGTTAAATGTGAGTTCACACCACGTACCACTCAATGCTGGTTGAGATGATGCCTTAAAAATAGCACTGTGCACAGAAACAGGCAAAACAGCAGGGCTAGCTCTACACTTTGCTTCTGCTCCTGTGAGGACAGAATTGTCATATTCAATGTACTGCTAGAAAAACTGGGTTCAGCTCAAATACCCTGACCTCCTCCCTTTGGACCCATTCTGTCTCCTTCCATTCTCATCCCCAAAAATAATTTACAAAGATCTTTAAGAAGTCATTTTTCAAGAAGAGGAAATTAATTCTGAATGAAAAAAGCTCACCATCACTTCTGCTATTCAAGCGCAACGGGGTGACTTAACTACTGTTGCAGCAACTTGCATAGTTAAAGCAAAACCTAATTATTTCCTTCTACCTCGAACTCCAGCTTCATGGTTGAGAGTTAAAATAGACAAAATGAGCCTCTTTTCAGGACAGAACTTTGTATCACTGGGAAAACTGCCTGGCAGTCTCCTCAAAATCCTCATCATTTTTATTACAACGTTCATGTTTGTTTTCGCTTCCCTCCTTTGTTAAGCGTTTTAGGCAGCTCAGATGAAGCCCTCACCATCAAACCAGCCTTTTAGCAGTAATGACACAAATTACATTGTTCTCCTGGGCTTGCAGCACCCAGCTATTAAATCTAACCATGGGAGCCTGGCAAATCTTTTCATATGCAAGGCAGCTGTTTCCTCTCTCCCCTGCCTCTGCCCCCCACCCCCTTATATAGCCTTGCATGAGTGGGATGCAAGGGACATACTGCACCCAAACCCCTTTTCCCGAGATGCTCTGCACAGAGACATGGATCCTCCTGAAACACTTCTTGCCCATATGGGGTTTGGGCTGGTCCTTGGTCCTCAGTGTGTCACATCTCCTTGGGAGAGGTAGCTGGAGTGGGTCATATGTGACTGCCTCCAACAAGCAGGGGCAAATTCTGGTTCCTGCCATTCAAGCACCTCATCTCAGTGCCTTTCAACACTCTTCTCCTGCTGTGAACATGCTGCAGACCTTCTGCACTGAGTTAAAAAACCCTCAGCATTTTTTGGTTTTCCTCAGGGTCTGCTGAGGGTGTGTTTTGACTTGTGTTTGCTCAGTGTGCTTACCTGGCTGTACTGGGCTATTCCAGGAAAGCCATCATCATGCAGATGCCATAGCTGTGCATAAGTGCCCAATATAAGGGCACTTATATTCATCCTTAAATTGCCCTGCCACCAATGGCAATTTTTATAGAATCATAGATTAGTTTTGTTTGGAAGGGCCCTTAAAGATCATCAAGTTCCAACCCTCCTGCCATAGGCAGGGACACCTCCCACTAGAGATTATTCAATGCCAGTTTACTCAATGGCAATGCTCTAATGTAGGCTAAAAGATTGCTAATTTGCAATCAGTACTTCTTAACTTACACATAAAAATGGCAACATGGTGGTCACCTACTTCCCTTTGGGATTTATATCTCCCACAGGGACATCCAGCATGTGACATGAGCTTGACATTGCGCTCCTGACCATTCTACCTCTTGTGTGGCCTTGGGACAACCTGTCAAATGGATGAGGATGCTCAAGAGCACTGACCTCCTTGCTTTTCACTGCTGTCCCTCCATGGTTCTGCTCTGGCATCATTGTAAGGAAATGGATGATTTGCACCCAGAAGAGGAAGGCCCATGCTTGCAGCCAGTATAAGAGTAAGGGTATCATCTGCAGGCTCAGTAACAGAAATTAAGACCCTGTGACCTGTTTGGGCCTCTTTGGAGTGAAATAAATGAAATTCAGACCTTGAGTCTATTTTTCCCCAGTAAGCTCTGGCACAAGCAGAGAATCACCTGACAAACTTTTCTCTCTGCAGCAGCAACCAAAATGAAAAGAACAGCACTTAAATGGGATTTGTTAGTAGACAAACAAGGTTAAGCAGGTTAAGTCATGGAAATAAAAGTCCCTGTGTTCATATCTTGGAGCAAATAGATGCCTGAATGTCCGTATCAGGGATAAATGTTCCTGTGAGACGTATTTGCTGGCACTGCAATGCAGAAAGACAGGCATTGCAGCCCTCTGCCTCAACAAGCAAAAACTACCTGTGCTCATAAGAGAGGGAAATGTTTTTCCTCCCTCCTTCAGAAAGTTGGTTTTCGAAACACAGATTGGAGGTGGCAGCAGTAGTAAGGAAAATGCATCTCCTTTGCAGCTTAGCTGGACAGAAGGAGAAGCAGCACTGTGCCATTTTGCCCTAGTTAACAGAGGGAGGGACAAGACCACACATTTACACAGATGCCATCCCCAATTCAACACATAATTTCTCCACCAATACTGAACAGAGCAAGTAATAGAAAAGAAATTATGGGTATTTCAAAGCCACTATTCCTGCCCCCCAGCCCTGGCACCAACCTGCCCCAACTGTAGCAGGGACACCAGAGGAGCTGCTGTTGGCCTCTCTCTAGCTCTAGTATGAGAGCCATGGGGTGGGGAGTTGAGCCTGGCTGTGGCAGCTGCTTCAGCCTGAGGAAGGATGGAGAAAGTGTGCGTGTGTGGGCGTGATTGTTAGTTTTGGCTGGGTCTGCAATTGACCTTGAAGAAAAGCCTACACCTGTTCAAAAAGTGCTCAGGTTTACAGTCACAGTCATTTGGAAAACCCTTGGAGATGGTCAGGTCATCATAGGCGGGATTCAGCTCCAGATGGTGAACTCATAATTTTATTCCTCTCACCTTCCAGTGGACACCTAAATCTGATCATTTGAATCATTCTCTGGGCTCCATTAACCACAGTGTGGGTGTAGATAATTGGTTCATCTGTAATCATCCTCATTTAGACATGCATATTTAGATGACCAGCTTTTGAGAGGGAATCCCACCCCAGATGTTCATTATTGCCCTTTGGTAGGCAACCACCCAGGCAGACTGGTAAAGTATTGCATGATCACACCTACTTTGTTTCAGTGCAATGCCTCCAGGGATTTTAGCACAATGAAGGGATGGCACAGTGATGTGATGAGTGTCCCACTGTCATGATGGCCATCCCATCACAGCTCCCAGAGGCTGTGACTAGTCAAACAACTGTAAAAGCCTTTTGGCCTGCCTGAAGGCTTGTTTCCACATTATCACACCAGTTGGTTTTGCTCCTGCTCTTGTTGAATCACTTTTCCTGCCAGACTTATTTCCGATCAACCCAAGAGGTGCAACTGTCCAACAAAAGCCAGCAGCAATGCTATATCAACACTTCCACCCACAGCCAGGAGCCAGGTGAGTTAAGATGCTGTGTCCTGTACATCTACACCTGCCTCAATAGCCTTAAGCCAGAAAAGTCATCAACACCTTCAGCAGTGGATAGTACACAGCAGTTTGCTTACATGATGAAGTAAGCAAACTTCAAGTCCAGCAAATATCTGCTGAAGAAGTAAAACCCAATAAAATATAAATGAAAGTGAATTAATGCTAATCTACTTTTCTGCTTGATTTCCTTCCACCAAATAATCAGGAAATTCTTATAAGTTATTGATAATAACGCTGAAAAGGAATTGTGGCACACTTCCTCAGGGAAAGAAAACCCAGAGAAAAAGCAGACAATGAACTGAAAGTCCCCAAAGGTGAAAGACTGGAGCTGCCACAGGTAAGAATGTGTGTAAGATCAGGAAGCCACAACCACAGCATCTGCATGCTCATCATGCTCATTAGAGAGCAGGTCAGCAAGTGAACAGAAGGAAGAACATGTTGATACTGTACAGACAACAGTGGAGAAACAGCAATTATTATGACAGGTAGGTAGAAGATAATAGATGGATAGATAGAAAGAACGAGTGACTAATCTGTGAGCTCTCAAGGAAACAGAGAAACCGAAGCTAAAAGAGGAGTGTGGTACCATCTGCTAATTTTGCAAGAGATGATTAGAGAAGTAAGGTCTGTGAAAGGGATTCAGCATGCTCTACCACATACTCCTACTACTGGATTATCAAGTGGAAGAAAGCTTTGCAGTTTCATCAGAGGTGGGTGCTCTTGGGAATCATAACATTGCAAAGACTTAGTGTTCACAGTTACTAAATGGAAAATGGTCCTACTAATAGTCAGCAGTCCCAGGTATTTTCACATGCAGCAGCTCACTTGTCATTGAACCAGTCAAAGATGACATTACCTTGACCTATCTTCTTAGCCCTACAACAGATTATAAAAACCTCATTGTAGAAGGTAACCTTGGACCAAGTGGGCATTAATATATTTGGTTTAAGTTAACGGAAATACAACAAAAGGAAATTAGAACAAGATAATGTAGGAAAGAGTGCTTTGATTTTCTATGGACATAACTGTTGTACCCTGCCACATCACTTGCTCCTGCCATGTGCTACCCTTCCCATAGTATTGGTTCAGTCATTTGCATGGTTGCATCATGTCCCTAGACCAGGGACACAGCCTGGTGAAGAAGAGTGCTCAGTGGAAAGTGAGAGGCAAATAAGGTGGGCTTGCCTGTGGCAGGGAGAAGAGATTGAGAAATGGTAGCCAGGGAAGGCACAGCTAACATCCCTACTGTCCCTCTGTGCTCCATCCTGCCCAACCAGGCAGAGGCCAGCAGGATATGATACCCCAGGCAGAGAGGAAAAAAGGCATGATAAGATTCCAGGCTTAACAGGAGACTTTGAAATTGTCTCACAAATGCTTTTGTGAGTGGAGATGAAGAAATTAAAAAGGTAAAAGGAAAAAAAGAAAAAGGAAACCATGCACTTCAGATCAGACTGTCTGCAGAGAATCTGAGAAGTAAACCCAGCTGGGTCCTTTTCTCATGAGAAGAAACAAAAGGAAATAGCAGAAACCTCTGCAGCCTTTACATCCTTCTATGAATGTTTAACAGTATGGAAATGCTGCATACACTTGGGGCAAGAAGAAGTGACCTACTCTTGCAGCAAGGCAGGGCTCAGACAAAAAAGGCTATTGGATTGCTTCACACGTGTTGAAATCAGCAGCTTATCTTTTCAATTAAGGGGCTTGAAAGAAGATGCTAATAAGCAAATTCTCCCAAAGATGAACAACAGGCTTGAGGGCCTGGGATGGGAGGCATAGCAGTTGGCTGCTGGTGGAGTGGGGTGGCCCCATTGAGTGCGGGCCACCCCACTCTATGAGAAGACTTGCCTGGACTTGGCAGCTTCAGTGCCATCCACTTGGGCCTGGGCCAGACAGCTGGGAACCCATCAGAACCTTTTTCTATGGGCTTCACACATCCCTGTGAGCAAGCAAACAAAACTGCTTCAGAGCAACTTGATTTTGCCTGTTGATTTACCCACCTAATTGAAATTATCTGTGAGATCCTGACATTCAGCTTCCTGCTCAGGTTAAAAGGAGTAACAATTTATTTAGGTCTCAAAAAATAAGAGACTAGCTTGCCTCTGCAATTTGATAAGAATAATTATCTAGACTGCAGGGTCAGAGCCAGGATGACTAATGGAAATGTTCACAGAAATGGAAATTACCCTGCCACAGATTGAAGCTAAACTCAGAGTTTAATATATTCCAGCTAGAAAGACCAGATAATCTCCATCCCCAGTGCTGAGAGAACTGGCCCATGAAATTGCCAGTCTGATGGTAAGGATTTCTGATCTATCAAATCAGAGGTAGAAGCCAGAGAACTGGAATCCAGCTAGTGTGAGAAACAGGAGGGAGGGAGTGATCCAAGCTGTTTACACACTCATTAATAGAATCTCATCAGTATACAGCCCTGTAAAACAAATTTTAAGTAGAGGAATAACTGAAGATATGGCAGAAAGGAAGGCATATCAAAGGCTGACAGTCTTACTGCTCGAGTGTCAACATACCTGTAGGATAACTGCAGGTTACTTGTGAACATGGGAGCAGACTCTTTGCCTGTCTCTAGATTCCTAAGCCTTGGTGGTAAGACAGGAGTGTAGTAGTGGCATAAACTTTGTTCCAGGGAGGTGTCTCACCCTTCCTTGTAGACTAGTAACTGGGGGACACTGTCCTCATTTCAACTGGGACAGAGTTAATTTTCTTCCTAGTAGTTAGGCATGAGAGAGGCCACATTGTCCAATTACCTTTACTGTGGTCCATGTATGTCACCTTGTGCAAGAGTAACACCACCCTTGCTCCAGTAAATCTGGTCTTGAAGAAGAGAACATCCAAAACAATGAAGCAATTCAGCCAGAAAGCCCATAGATATTTTGAGCTAGTGGGTGAGCACAAGAGCAATTTTTCAACTTTGTCAAACAGTTGTCTCAAAAATAATTTATTTTTGCAAAGAGCAAAAATATTTGAAAGCTGGACATCCATTTGTAGCAAATAGGAAACTACAGTCTCAACCTCATGGAGGAAGGGCTCTGCCCTTCTTGATGGTCAGGGGCTTTTGATGCTCCGCATCTCAACTTCAAAAGCTTTGTTGCTGTAGTCAACATGTTGCCAGCATGAAAAATCTATATATTTTATGTAGAAACACAGCATAAATTTTAGCAGCTTTTTCTTTTTTTTCACTGTATATAGTGATTTTTCTTTCACCTTTTTTTACAGGCCATTGCCAGACAGCATAGAAGGAAACTTACAGTTTTAACATAGAAATTTTACCCAACTCCACTTCTGTAGATGCATAAACACTTCCCCTGGTTGTTCTCCTGTGAGATGGATGGCACTGCAAGGCCACACATACATTGGTGTTGGGATGTGGCAGATGGAAGTGGCAGGAGGAGTTGAAATATTGTCAATCTGCACTCTCCCTGTAAGGCACCCACTGCTGAGAGTCCCTCCCATCTTCCACATCCTACCAGTGCTGTTCAGAGTGCCAGGAGGAATTTTATGAGCTTTTTTTTTTGTCGTTGCCCAAGACAGTGTCAGTTTGAACAGATTTTCGAAGTCTTGTAACTCTTCAAAATAAAGACTTAGCTCAAAATGGCATTATACAGCCTGATGCAGAAATACAAAGACTATCAGTACATCTCAGTACATCACAGCATACCTGTGGAGCTGATGCTCCCAACTGCTCCACATCCCATTACACATGACTGCCAAATTATTTTGGCCCTTGTTCAATAAAGTGCAGATCAAAATGAACTGTGTGATCTTCTGCTTCTCTGCTAGTCAATTATTTCTGAGCTCTGTGGCTTTGTCCTAGCCCTGCTGTAATTCCCCCATGGACAGCAGTACTGTAGCCAATAGGTATGTAGAGAATTAAAGGATTAGTCTTGCATAAATTCTACTAATAAAGACAAGTTAGGGTAAGATAAAAATAAAGAGGTAGAAAAGCTAGACAGTATTTCTGTGGCTGTTCCCCCATACCCTCTTTCTTCTGGACTGATCCATGATCTCAGAACAAAAAAAAAACTAAACCCATGCAGGCACATTATCGTAGGATGTGTTGGAATGGAAAGGACCTTTAAAGTTCATCTAGTCCAACTCCACTGCAGAAAACAGGAACATCCTGCACTAGATCAGGTTGCTCAGAACCTCATCAAGCCTCAGCTGGAATGGGACCTCCTCCTTCACTCTGGGCAACTCGTTCCAGTGTCTCACCACTCTTATGGTGAAGAACTTCTTCCTACTCTCTAATCTAAACCTACCCTGTTCTAGATTAATATTGCCCTTCATCCTATCACTAAATGCCCTTGTAGAAATATTTATCCTCATAGCAATCCCTCATGTAGATCTGGTGAAAGGAGATTCCTGGAGGAATTGCTTCCTAGTATCCTCGCTTCCTTTCCTTGATTCAGATGCAACATTTCTCAGAGTCACTGTTCACTGTCTTCAAGGCTTTTTGCACTTTTGGTATTTAATTTAACAGCAGAGCATCCATTGCACCAAAGTTCAAGTAGCTGCAAGGAGTATACATACACTCGCTAGAACTTCTTGACAAAACCTGGGTGCTGCTTTGTCAGAGTATCTGTGTTATAAGGACATCTCTATTAGCTTTTGACCTATAAAACTGTCTTCCAGCTTCATCCTTCCCAGCCCAGGATCACAAAGAGAAGTAAAGCCAGAATTTACTCCTTTTTCATCTCCAAGAGCAGCTGTGACTTGAGGTGGGACTTTGATGAGAGACTGCAGTCATTTCTTCCTTGCTGATGCTCCAGTGGCTGCCTGCTCTGTCCAGAGCTACAAGAAGAGGTAGCACTGGTGCCACAGAGGTGACCCAGGGATCTCATGGGAGCAAATCCCTAGGGAGCCCTTTAGCAATCAGAATCAAGTGATGGTCATTCTGCCTGAAAGAGTTTTGTTTAAGTCCTAAATATTCTGTAGGAACATACTGATTTTTATTCTAAATGGGAGACTTAAAAGAACAAGCTTAAACATTTTCAACAGCTTGAGATGTTAACTCCTAATGTATTCTCTTTTAATATGGGGATGCATGCAGAAGCAGACATTTTCTGAGATGTATTTTCTAAAAAAATGTTCCAATATCTTTTTCTGATGAAGAAGATCCCATCTCTAAATTAAAACAAATTTTTTCCTGACACTGAACAGATTCTTTTTCCGCCAGGAATGTGGTCTGTAGGGACACTTTAAGTTCACTACAATCCAGAATGAAAACAATGTCAAAAAACTTGGAATGTGCCACAAGCTGAAAATTTGGACTCCTAACTGAGGAATTTGGAAACTTCTAACCCCTGTCAGCAGGCTGAGTAAAGAAGGAGTGCTCTGTTCCACAGCAGATCTTGAGGTGGAAACCAGCCCCCAGCACTGGTTATGGGGGAACTTTCCCCACCAATAGATGATGATAATAGGACATAGGGGCATCATATTTCCTTGGGACTGGTAAGCACTAATGACTCAGCTTAGAGTCCTTCCTAAACTGCCAGATGCCCTCCCTGAAGTCTTTGAATATATTAACGTCTCCTATGTTGCCTTTCCACTGTACCAATGACAAACACAACCTTTGCTTTGCTGGAGAAAGTTGTTTCCCTCCTTTCTGACACCTTTAAGGCACCAAGGGAGACAAATGAGCAGAGTTGAGGTCCTCTAGGAGCTCATAATGTCTTCAGAGAGAACATCTTCTGATGCAGAAGAGTTGGTGTTGCTGAGGCAGGCACCCGGGGTATCAGATCTATACAAGGTAATTAGAACATCCCCCATTACATACTTTTTACAATATTTTTGTGCAGAGGAACAGCCATTTTCTTAATTTGGAAGCTATGTACACATACAAAACCACCCAACTGACAGACAAACTATTCACAGTAGCAACAGACAGCAACGTGTACTTTGGCAGATGAGTTGTAAATCTGTTTGACTGTAGTGCTATCAGACTTCACCTTCATATATATTTGTTTTAGTTTCATATATATTCGGTTTATGTAAATACAGATTGATGCATATTTTTTTATGTCTATACACACACACTTTTCTATGTGTATATAGAATCACAGAATGAATCATAGAATGGTTTGGGTTGGAAGGAACCTTAAAGATCATCTAGTTCCTACCTCCCTGCCATGGGCAGGGACACCTCCCACTAGACCATGTTGTTCAGTGCCTCATCCAGCCTGGCCTTAAACACTTCCAGGGAGAGGGCATACACAACTTCTCTGGGCAGCCTCTTCCAGCATCTCACCACCCTTACAAAAGAACTTCCTTCTGATAATCAGCCTAAATCTCCCCTCTTCCACTTTGTATCCATTCCTCCTAATCCTACCATCCTGTACCCAATTAAAAAGTCCTACTCCAGCCTTTCTGCAGGACCCCTTCAGGTATTGATAAGCTACTATGAGTTCATCCCAGAGCCTTCTCTTTTCCAGGCTGAATAAGCCCAGCTCCTTCAGCCTGTCCTCAGAAGGAGGGTGCTCCAGCCCTCTGATCATCTTCATGACCCTCCTCTGGACCCATTCCAACAGCTCCCATATATACATTTAGACACATATAACTGTGAATATGCTTGCTTGTATTTACCTATAGGTAGGTATATAAACAGCCTCTCCTGTAGTTTTAAGCATTCACACCCTTAGCAAGGGCTGTATCAATGGTCAGGGTGAGTCATAGACAGCTAAGGGCATGAATATACTTGTATTTCGCCTGACCTCATTAGATACCTATTCTGGACATGATTTTACAAAGGACTCTGATAAGCTAAAGAAAGCATTTCCCTTACAGCTCTGAACAGAAATACTGTTCTTTGAATGAACAAAGAGGCAGAATAATAGCGTAAGCAACCAGCTAAAACTCAGTGACTATTTCAGGCCACTCATAAATAGCCCAAATTTAGGTATTTCACACAGGTACAGTGTCTGCCTGGCAACCTCTGATTGTCCTGCGATGACGTCCAGCCCCTCTAAGCAGCATCCTCAGCACCCAACAGGCCCCAAGACTGGCAATATTGTCCCAAGAACATTCAGTCCTGATGGAAAACCCCTACAGAAAACCTTTCACCTTTCCCTCCCCAGCCTCTATGCATCCCTCAGCTGGTGAGCCAACTTGCAGAGGCAGCTGGGTGATTTCCACAGCCAAGTGGCATCAGGCACAGCTGGGCAGATGTTTAACATGCCCAGAAGTGATCTGGGCTCTCAGCCTTGGACATGATGTTAAAACATTCTTGCCTGTCATCTGTAAGTGCTTCTTCCCTTGGGAAGGGGATAGTGGTACACAATGCCCATTCAAACAGGGACCAGGACACAGTCTTTGGGCATTTCTTTCCAACTTCTGGATGATGTCCAAGGAGCAGAAAAACAATTTAGTGACTAAGTGAGTGAGTGGCTCAACAGGAGGAGGATGTCATTAAAATCCTGTGATTTTTAAACCCATATGAGGCCGATGCAAGACTCCTGCACATATTTAGTACCTCTTTGACCTTAAAGTAATGTTTGACATGTACTTATTGCTGAGATCATTGAGCATGCACTGGCATATGGCTTCTTTTCAATGTGCTGCCATGTTTCCTGAAGAAGTAACTAGTGTGAATCTTTTAGATAAATTCGAATAAAAATGTTTCTTGGGGTCCGAGTGTTTGTCAAAAAGCTTGGAGAGCTCTTCAGACCTTAAATGTGCTGCATTTTGAGGCTCTCTGGCTGGTTTAGGTCTGCCAGTCAGATGACAGCAAAATCTGCCAGGCAATTTAGAGTGAGGCAGCACTGGCTGATTTAAGCTTGCATGATCCCATTTTGGACTGGTGACAGCCTGTTCCCCCCTCCACAGGGATTGTATTAGTGGGCTGTAAGTCTAGACTCATAAATAATCAAAACTTTTTGGATGTTGTGATATCTTTTTTTCTGTTCTTGAGCCTGCATATGCACACACTTTCATTTAGCTGGATGTACAGAGATTCCTCTGGCTTCAGTGAAACTAATGACAGTGCCAGACAGTTGACAGTAGTATTGGACAGTGCATCAGAGTGGGTTTAGCCTCTCTTTGTGGGGAGAGGTACAAAGAAACAAAAACAATAAAGCCCTGACAATGACAATGCTGATAATCAACAGCAGGATTTTTGTTCTCGAAAACAGAGGTTTGGGGCAGAGGGAAGAGAAATTACCTCATCTATTACAAGCAAATTTGGAAAACGTTTTTTTTTTCCAAGAAGATGAACTAGGGATAAATAATTGCAGGGGTCATGGCTTCTGTAATGGGTGGGAGGCACATACTCTGGGAAAAAATATGGATACCATTGTCCAGATTTGAATTAAAACAGAATCAGTTTTCTGGTTTATAGCCTTACATTTTATCTAGGCCCCTTTTAACTAACAGCATATTGTTCAGAAACTGCTCAATCTCAGAGTGTAAGGTCCTGATTATGCCAAAGAATTGTATGTAAGAGCCCCGACTTTATTTACTATAATAACCAGGGTCAGCTAAATTTGTTATTCACCCTGCTGGAGGGTTGGAGAAGGAAAAGCACAGAGGGATCCCACCTACAGGGAAAAGCAGACAGGACAGGTAATTGAAAATTGACCAACAGGAGTATTCCATCCCATCTGCTCCATTATCAGTATAAAAGCTGAGAGATCAGAGGTCAGCCCTTTTTCTTTGATGGCTGATGTCCAGGGAAGACCCTTTTCAGTTCATATGTCTTTGATCCCAATCCAAGCCCTCCTGACTCCAGATCCATAATACAGTTCCTGATCATCACTTATCCCAGACTGGGACTTCATTATTGCTTATTATTTCAGGATCTATAAATATTTGCATTAAAGAAGACTCATTGATTTCTTTATTCCTTCCTCTCCTCCCTTTCAAGAGAGAAGGTGAATCTATCTGTCATTTGGATTGGCCTATCCAGCCAAAACTCATGACAATGAGCAAAGGGAATACTGGAATAAAAGGCAGGAAAGATGCTCTGGGAAAACCATTAAATACTGCAGTGGAGATTTTAAACCTCTTGTTATACTGCAATCTGACCTCATGTAACAAAAGGGAAAAAATGTGAGCTTCAAAGGAAAACAGAAACCCAAGTGGAGTGGCAGAGGAGAGTTTCTCCAAGTCCAGCATGGACAGTTTTGCAAAGTATGGGCAGAAAACAGACCTGCATTTTTAAATTTTCTTTCATAAAAGCAATTTCAAGATTAACCAGCTCTGCCAGAAATTTCCCTACAGTTGGGCTGGCGCCCACCCTCCTCGGGAGCCAAGTCCTCATGGAGGAGGCAGCCCTGTACCTGCAGTCTTTCTGTGACCTCCTGAGACCTGCAGGCAGAACTATTGTCTTTTCACTCTCCACCCACCCCAGAGGAGGATGAGGCAGTGTGGAAGAGCCTAGCCTTCCAAGGGTTGGTGGCACTAGCATAGATCTTATACAAGAAATGCAGTAAGGCTCCCCAGCCACCTGCACTCACTCCACCTTCTCCATCATCCTCACTCTGCTAATAGGTCCTTCCACTGCTAGCCTGGCAGCACAATTCGTGGTCAGCAGCTGCTCTGCTTTTCTGTTCCTTCTGCTGAGCCTGTGAAGGTAAGATATGAGAAGGAGGAGGTTGGACTTCATAGAAAAGCAAAGCTCAAAAAGCTACCACTACCAGTAACCAGGTTGGCTTATTTGTGGTGGTTGCTGTCTATGACAAGGACAGAATATAGTACAAAGAGACAAGAGGCAGGCATCAAAGTCCAAGGTCCAAGGAAGGAAGGGACAGCAAGTGTGTCTGTGTAGAGCCTTTCCAGGTTCCCAAGTCAGAAGTGGTGTTGCTGCTGCAGCCATGATATGATGAGTGGCAGTGCCTGAGACATCCATCCATCCATCCATCCATCCATCCATCCATCCTGGTCTTGTTCCTCTGAATAGGAATTGGGTGGAAACAGTAACAGATGTCCAAAGGCTGCAGGAATCAGATTGCTGACTAAATGCCTTGGTTCTTGAATAGAAACCCGAGGGTCACATTTTGGGAAGAACAATAGAAGAGTGAAGGTCTGTCCTGTGTCTTGTGTAGACACAAGGTACTAATTTGGGATGAGATCTCAGGCCAGCTCTGTTCTGGAAATGCTTCATTCTTCTCACGGGTAGGATTTTAAAATTTTTATTAAAATGTTGTCATTAGCAACAGGTAAAACAAGGAGTAGAGTTGGTGGCCTGTTGGTTTGGTTAGCCACTGCACCAGTTGTGAGTCTCAGGGCACCTCCAAGATTAGAAGAGCTAGAAATTAGAGAAAACTCCCATTCTCCATCTGTTTTTGTTGGAGTGAGAACTGGGCACCCAGGGCAAGCACACTGGGAGCATGTGCCTCTACTGTGGGCTGGGAGACACCCACTGAGCTTCCCAGCTTTGCCACA
>VZTY01005070.1:441095-486830 GCA_013400935.1 Turnix velox | reverse complement strand
CATCCATCCATCCATCCATCCATCCATCCATCCATCCTGGTCTTGTTCCTCTGAATAGGAATTGGGTGGAAACAGTAACAGATGTCCAAAGGCTGCAGGAATCAGATTGCTGACTAAATGCCTTGGTTCTTGAATAGAAACCCGAGGGTCACAAGGTCTGTCCTGTGTCTTGTGTAGACACAAGGTACTAATTTGGGATGAGATCTCAGGCCAGCTCTGTTCTGGAAATGCTTCATTCTTCTCACGGGTAGGATTTTAAAATTTTTATTAAAATGTTGTCATTAGCAACAGGTAAAACAAGGAGTAGAGTTGGTGGCCTATTGGTTTGGTTAGCCACTGCACCAGTTGTGAGTCTCAGGGCACCTCCAAGATTAGAAGAGCTAGAAATTAGAGAAAACTCCCATTCTCCATCTGTTTTTGTTGGAGTGAGAACTGGGCACCCAGGGCAAGCACACTGGGAGCATGTGCCTCTACTGTGGGCTGGGAGACACCCACTGAGCTTCCCAGCTTTGCCACACATGCCTCAGGGAACAGAGCCTTCCTTGCCCCAGACCTACTGGGCTTTAACCAAGGGACTGTCAGCATCAACCTGCTGGCTGTTGCTGTGGGAGCAAGTTCATGAGGAAGGATTCACAGAGGTTGGTCACTATTAAAGCAGCAGTGAGAGAAAACAGCAATATAGGTGTGTATATATACATAGTTATAAACAGGATGCTTATGACAGCAGTCTAGTGGAGACACAAGGAGCTTTGCGGTGTGGACAGGAGTCGGGCAGTCCAAATCCTGGGGGCAGGAATCCCTCCTCTCCCTCCTTTATTTAGAGACTGTGTTTACAAAACCTAATAGATGTACCCAAAAGGATCAGCCTCAGTGATTGTTGAAAACAGGAAGTGAGAACCAGCAAATGTAGAAGCTCAGCAAGCATGCAATGGTAGGATAAGGGGCAACAAGTGTAAGCTGGAACACAGGATGTTCCATATAAATGAAAGAAAAAACTTTTTCACAGTGAGGGTGACAGAACACTGGAACAAGCTGCCCAGAGAGGTTGCGGAGTCTCCTTCTCTAGAGATACTCAAAGCCTGCCTGGATATATTCCTGTGTGACCTGATCTAGAGGTTCCTGCTCTGGAAGGGGGATTGGACTAGATGGTCTTTTGAGATCCTTCCCAATCCCTGATATTCTGTGATTCTGTGAAATACAGATGGACAGTTTGAGTAAGAGCCCAGCCATCTTCCACGAACACATGGGAGGAAGATGTTTCTTTGCTTTGGTCTCATTTCTCCATTGACTTCAGAAATGTGTGTAGGCTTTATGACTTTACCCCACGTTCTCTGGGGCTAGTTTGGTAGCAAGGAGCCAAGAAGGCTGCGTGCTTTCCTCCCAGCCCTTGTGCAGGCATGCCCAGATTTGGGTGGCCAAAGCATTTCTTTCCAGGGCTCTGCAGAGAGGTTACCAACTCACCTGGGATGAGAGGCACCAGGGCAGGGCAGGACAAACCTGGCCAGACTTGTCCTCTTCTTGTTACAGCCTTACAGCCTTACATAGTAAGGTTGTAAGGAAAAGGAAAGCAGCTTTTTGTAATCAAAAAAGGAAGAAAACATGTCCCTGAACCTGCCAGGGTTATTTTTCATGAGCTGAGCTCAAAATTAACCTCAAAATTAACACTTAAGGGTCATATGGAGATGTTAGAGGATTACTTCATCTTTTGGTTTCCATTAATTTAATTTTACTGTTAAATAAGTGGTGTGTAACTTCAGTTTTATAAGTGGTGTGTAACTTTAGTTTTCAGAAAAAAAGTATAGCTGCAAAGGATGCAACATTATCCCAGGAGGGAAAAACTGCCTTGCACCTCACTGTGGTGTGACTTCCCCCATGCCTTGCCACCCTGCCAAGACAGCATGTTGCTGGGCAAACATGGGGCTGGCCTCTGCCTTGGAGAAGAATTTCTCAGCTTCTTTGAGAAGGAAGTTTTTTTCCTGGGATTGGGTTCATACCACAAAAAATATAAGAATTGTCCATAGCCTGGGAGCTAGAGGCTTTAAGGACACACAGCTCTTCCTCACTGAGGACAGGCTGTCTGTCTTACGGCACTTGATTTTAATGTAAATTTTAAAAAATATCTGTATAATTTTTGGCATTTGGCTTTTTATTTTAATTAGCTGGAGTATTAAAAAGTATGCAAATAAATAAGCCCTTCTCCTGGGCCTGGTGCAACTGAAGCTCAAGTAGTGGTGTAGTATAACATGAATTGGTGCATAGGAAGGTGTTTTATTTTCTTGATGTTTAGTGGTTTTTTAGGTTGTTTTTTTTTTTTGTTTTTGTGGCTAATACGTTTGTTGCTGTATGTTTATTTTTAGCCAAAAGAGAAATCATTGTTATGCCATGGCAACCAGAACTGGGAGGTAAGTTAGAGAAAGCTGGTCTGACTAAAATATATAGAAAAACACACAAATTAAATATCCTAAAAATAAAGATGATAGCTGTTAGCATAACACAACATTGATGTTTGTTATTTAGAAATGCAAACCATTTCCATTATGGCATAATTACTTTTTTTTTCTCCTAGTTACTGGCTGTGAAGGGAGACCTGGGAAAGCTTTGCTGATAGTCATAAATGACTAACACTGCTGAAGGATTTGCAAAAAGGGTGGGATGCTCTTCTGGAGACATAAAGAAATTAGGCTTTCTCTTCTGAGATGCAATAAAACTCATCCATAGGGTGGCAGGGGAGGTGCTGGGTGGTTTTTTTCTCCTTCCTTGCTGGAGCTTGTTTAACATGTACTGAGCCAAGTCCTGCCTACAGCAATGCCAGGGTCTACTGGGATGTTGATGGTCATGCTTCTCATGGACCAGGCAGTGCAGCATCTCTGAGTTTGGATGCCCAGCACGCCTGATGGTTTTTTACTGGTGTCAAAGAGCTGCACAGAGTCCCACACAGCCCCATACTGGGAGCCACTTAGGGATGACAAGAAGAGAGCAAGCAGTGGTCGCTGAGTGACTTCTCAGTAAGCTGTGATTTTAAGAACCTTTGGATCATGGGTCTATTGTTACTTCTGCACCTCAATGTGTGAAAACACTGTCCCTTTAGAGTGAGGAAGGCAGAAGGCCTTGAGGACCCAGCCATCAGTGTTGACCCACAGCTGGATCTGTGTGGGCTGCATGGGCTCCACCATGGCAATGAATCTTACAGGAGACTCCACTCAGCAGTGCAGATGCCAGACTGTGAAAGCAAACAGGCAGAAGGGACAGAGCCAGGATGAGAGATCCTAAGCCCAGGGCTGGGACCTCTATCCAGGGCAGGTGGATGCTAGGAAGATGTTGGCAGTAACACAACTTTATCAGCCCTCTCATCCACTTCTGTACCTCTCCTGGAGGCTCTTCCCTGCCACTATGAGAAGGGAAATATTCTTTTGCATGAGTAGCCCTTTTGGTTGTGGGGGTCTCTTCTACAATCCAGCCCATTTTGTGGAAAGGGATTGGAGTGATGGACCTCACAGGTGGTGCAGTTGGGCAGCTTGTGCTACTCTTGCCATGCACAAATCCTGGCTTGATGAGGGACAAAGTGACTCAGTCCTGATTGTGACCTTGGAGTTCTTCCAAGGAGGCAGGACTTGATGAATTCCAAACTGATGCTGTCAGATGTTTAGGATCAGGGGTTTCATGATGAGACCATCTCCATTTTAGGCTTTGGTAGACCCATCCAGGCAAATGACTGAGTTCCTCATGTGGGAAATAGCCCCAGGAGGTCTTCAGTCCAATCTCCTGCTCAGAGCAAGCTCAGCACTGACTTCAGTTCAGATCAGTTTGTCCTTTGAATGCTGGAAGCCTATATAGATGGAGACAGAACAGCGTGCCAGGGCAACTTGTTGAATTATCCTTGCAATACATACTTTTTTCCTTATGCCCAGTCAGCCCCACCTTCAGGATCTTTCAACCAAAAGATTCTCCAATGTCAAATGCATTGAAACGTTTCCTCCTTATATCCTCTTTTAATCCATTAATCGAGCTCTGAAAGTCCTCTTTCTTTGCTGGCCCTGATCCTAGAGCTGAAAGCATTCATCCAAAATTACAGTAAAGGTTTTGGAATTAAACCTTCTTTCCCAGCAATTCATAACTTGGTGCTGCATGATTTTTACCATGCTACTTGTTGGAAGTAAAAATACTTGGGGAATATTACCTTGATCCAGAAAATAATTTAGACCATGCTTTCTGGTTCTGGTTGCAGCAGACTGTTTAGTTAAGTACAAAATTTTGACATAAAATGTCCACACTTGTGAGTAACTTGCTACTTTCAAAGGGCATCTGACCTGCTCAAGCATGTTTTGAATGATATGCACAGCACAATCCTTATATTTTGAACTGTGAAACCTTAACTTATCCTTATTTCTCATTAACACAAAACTGTTGTCCATGTTGTTATTTTATATATCCCCGAAATGAGAAATTAATCTCTTTCAAAATATGCCCTGCAATTAGACTCCTCTTGACTTGTTCTTTATGAATGTTTTTGCACCTTTTATGCACGTTGATTTGATTGACCCTCTGTTCTGATATCTATTTAAAGTTATTTGACACTGTGGGAAATACTCTTAATGAATACATTAATAATTATGTGCACACTTACAAAATCAAGCCTGAGCACAAAGGTGAACACCAAGTATGAGCCAGCAAGGCTTTCTTATGAACATTTCAGTGGGTTGGAATAATTTTCTCTGTCTGCAATGGCTACGAGGATGTGAAGCATTTTCTAAAAAGAGACTGTTCTTTGGTTCAAACAAGCTACAAAGAAAAGCCTTGCTCTTGCAAGTGGCTTTGAGCACATTCCTGAACCAGTGTGTGGCTTGTTGTGGCAGCATGAGTGAAGGGCCCAACCACAGCTTCATGCCTCAAAACAGGGCAACTCTGAGGGTGTGAATTTTGATGTGAACCTCCACCTGTGTGCCAGGGGAGCCTGCCTTGTTCCAGATGGGTGTTCTTGCCTCTCCAGCACCTCTGGTGCACACAAATCACTCATTACAGCTGATGGAATAGTAGTGGCTCCTGCAAGGGATAATGATGGTCCTACCTGGTCCCAGCTTCTTCATCTTCTTCTGGCCCAGCCACAGCCCTGCTCCAGTCTTCAGCAACCAGAAGGGAAGTCTTCTGCCAGTTTAGCTCCATGAAAAGGTGTAAGGGCATCAGCAAGAGGTGGAATGGAGGCTGGAGGTGGTTTCTGGTGGCTGATAATCATTAGCTGGGATTTCATGTTCTGTGACCCATTATTCCTTTTGCACAGAGGGTAGGAACTACAGCATTCACTGGATATCCAGGCTCTGAGGGTATTTACTAAATAGGATTTCAGTTAAACATGATGTGAACTTAGGGTGGGCCTTTATTTTAAGAGTTTTACTCCCAGGGCTGTGAACAAAAGGTATGCTTCTGCAGGGCAGCATAACCATTAGTAGGAGCATCCGTGGGATGCTCCTCCTTCAAAGATGCTTGCTAATGGGCACAGCACCCACGTCAGGATGGGCAGCAAAAGCCAGCATCTTGATCCTAACAAGAGTGGTGCCCATCTTGCATCTCCTCCTGCTACATATCCTCTCCTTGGCTTGGGATGAAGCTCCAGCAGGGCAGCAGAAGCACAAGCCCTCTCCCAAGGCCTGACAAGGTGACTGCTTTTGGTCTCTGCTCATAAAGCTCTTGTCACCACCTAGACTCTCAGACACTGTGATAATGAAAATAAGATGAAATAGCACTTGATTCATCTGGTGAACTTCTATATGATGAAACTAAAATTGATTTTTAATTTTTAATAGGTTGACTCACCACTCGTGGGCACTGCAGACAGTAGTTAAAAACTACTTTGCACTGGAGTCAGAAAGTCAGACCTAATTAAAGAATATGTCCACAAAAGCACTCCTAATAGACCAAAGGGAGGACTTTAATTAGAAATTTAGGCAGTAGTAACCCTCCTGTTAATAATGCTTAAATGACATTTGGGAGCCATGCAAAATAAGTAAACAGCTCTTTTCTGCATAACTACAGCTAAGACAAGAGAGAAGAAGAAAAACTGAAATAAGTTCTGGATGCTGCCACTCCAGAGCTGAAACAACCTCCTCCTTGAAGCAGTCTTTGGTCTTGATCTCCACTTAGTAACAAACAGCACTGCAGCACTTAAAAAAAATCTGTAGAGCGAGCAGCAAGGTGACTCCAAGGACTGTAAGGCATGAATAGTAGTATGCAGAAGCTGAAACACCTCAGCCTACACAATATGACTTAACTCTGCTCTTAAAAGCAAAGCTCCAGGCACATCTTTGGTTATTTGGCACACACAGCCAGGCAGGGCTTGAGAGAAATGTAACAACTGAAGCAAGTGAAATATTTCAGGCATGTCAACTGTGATGGGGTGATTTGATAATGAGCAACCAGGCTAGCAAAACACAATGCTTTGTGAGATTTCATTCCAATTTGGAAGGGGAAAAAAATCACATTATAGTGTGCCTATCAACATGTGTAAAACTCCTGTATATTAACAAACTTGGACAACACTATAAGTCCAAAGGCATGCTCTTGTCACTTGCTGTGATTGACCCCAATGTAACCTGCTCTGACAGACTGTCCCAAACTCTGTTTCTCTCCCCACTCCGGCTGGTGCCAAGGGCTAGAAAGTCTCAAAGACCTGCAAACAGAGATTGTGGGTGACCTGAGACCAGCTGCTATGGCACCCACACCTCCATCAGCACCCACACCTCCCCTTGGCACCCACAGTCAGGGAGGGGAGCGTGGGTGCTGAGAGTGCTGCAGGAGCCATCTTTTGACAAGTGCTGTGTCAGAGATGAGACATTAAAAATAACCATTGACATGTTCAGGCACTGCACCTCTTATGCAAAAGCAGCATCATGAATTCCTCTATAACTTTTGTGTTGTGGCTGCCAGGACAAAAATCCCCCTAAATTATCATATTGTCTGGGGGAAAACCACCACACAGATTTAAATAGTGATACAATAACACAGAACATTTTTAGCACACTTCCAGGGGGCCTAGAGCCATCCCCTTTCTCTTCTAATACAAAAGCAGTTTGAAATTTGAGGTGTTCTATGATCTCTAGGTGTTGTGGGCTACATATGCCCAAAATATCAAATTGTTGGTGTATCTGATTGCTGATGCCTGGCAGTTTCATAGCAGCCTTCCCTAGGCACTCCTTGCAACTAGGCAAAAATATGCAGTACCAGATACATTTAAAAATGGAAAATTTTATCAAGGTCACAGTTCTCGCATCTTTCTGATTTTCCATAATAAGCCAAATTTATTTTAATTTTGGGAAACTTTCAAAGTCACTTAAAAAATTCAAAATGTGTGTCATTACTTGGCAAAGCACACTAATATTATATGTATTAACCAGGATCACTCTTCAGTGCTCTGTGCATATAGAAACTGTTTCTTTTGTCCTCAAAAAGCAGCCACCATAGCAGTGGGAAGACGTGAGCTCAGTTACAGTCTGGAAATTGCATCTGGAGTATTTTGGGGGTGGGGGAAGGGAAGATTACTGACCTCCAGCCTATGAGTATTTAAATTTGCATGATCTGGTAATTAAGATGTGGCCCTGTAAGGTGGCTGCAGCCACTGTGAGCCATGGAGATGGGGCATCTCCAGCAGCTAGAGGTCCACTTTTGTATGTGCTGGAATCATGGAGCACCAAGAGTGTCAGTCTCTGAGCTCTTCAACCCAATGAAAATCAAAATTCAGTTGTCTCTGAGATATGTTTAGATAGTAGCCACAGATGTTGCTGTCTGAGTACAACACTGGGTTCAATCTCATTGATTCCCAGTTCTACTTGAAATCTTGTCTTAGGGGCTGACAGAAAAGACCAGATTGTGTTCATGTGGCTTCCTCTGTCAAGAAATACTGTTTCACATTTGGGGCCCCCTATCTTTAAAAAAGAGAGAAAAAAAGATAACACGCATCAGAAGCTATTACTGCTGCTCAACAGTGAGTAAAAACCTGCAAGCCATGACATTAAAGTGAACTGATATCCCTTTTTACCTTCTTTTTGGAGGGTGAGGCCTCTTGTCGTGCTCCATCTTTCGCAGAACAGGAAGCTTCTAACTGAGCCTTATGTACTTTATCCCTGTCCCTGAAAACAAAACAGTAGAAACCTTGCTTAAATCACAGGCAGGAAAGGCTGTTTTAAAGTGCTGCCTGAATCGACTGTTTTAAATCTATTTTGATGTAAAATGTGAGATCATTAATTTCTCTGAAAACAACTCTGTTGTGCCCAAATGTCTCCTAGCAAAAATACGATGGACCTCAACAGGGAAGCTGGTATCCCATCCACCAAGACAAGCTTGGGACAATCTATGCATGTGCCCTTGCTCCAGTTCATAAAGGCCTTGAAGAGAAGAAATGAAAGGCAATGCAGCAGGCAGGTATTAGCCAGCCTTAGCCATTCAGATACTCAGTGGAATTATCAACTTAGTCTGGAAAAGAAAAGAACTCAGAACTAGACCATTGATGGTAATTAACAACTGCACTTTGTGGGCTTTCAGTCTAATGAGTACACAAATGAAAAATCAATGTAGGAGGCTTCCAAAAATGAACATGGCAACAATCTTGATCTTAAGATTTGGCTCAAAGACAGCTCCTCCCAAAACAAGTCTAAGCTTTTGTCCTTACTGTACATTTGTATTACTTCATCGCACTGATTCCTCTCTGAGGAACTCATTATTCTTTTTAGTGATAAAATAAATACTAGCTTCATTTTCAAATTAAAAAGGCATTAAAATAATTACATGTCCAAAGCCCCAGTTCAAGAATGGTAAGACTTAAATCAGTCAAAGGCTAAAAATTATTCCCCACCTTCTGAGGGTCATTTGAAAAATTGGCTCAGAATGAAGCAGACACACTGAATAAAACTTTAAACAAAGAGGATTAAGCTCTGCAAACCACCAAACTTGGCTGAAGCTGCAATTCAACATTATAAATTGCCAGTTTCTTCTCTTTTTAGTTGAAAAACTACAATATACATTTGTCTTTGTTACAAAGAGGTACTGCAGTTCTGAGATGAATACACTATAGGGTTGACAATGGCATCCAAAGGCTGGGGAAGGCACAAATTACATCCCCCCATGGTCATTTTATAGGCTCTATAACCTCTGAGTGGCACAGTCAGGCAGACTCCTGCCTCATCCCCAGCATCACTTCTGTATTATATCTTTGCCTGGAACAAGATTCATTCTGGCAATGAGAAATTCTGTTTCAGTCAGATTGAACTATCTGTGAATTCTGGGAAATACTTACCATTTGAGAGAGAACTTGAGAAAATTTGTGTAACTGATAGTCAGAAAAGCCATGCAGGATGGGGAGGCACTCCCAGTGGTCTGAACACTCTTCTGGGATGTGACATGACTTAAATGTTCTTCTTTTATTTGTTTTTTTTTTTTTATCCCAGGTCAGAATCTTGATCTATCTTCATCTCCATCTGCCGTTTCCACCACAATGCTGAACACAACACTCCATCAACCCATCCTAATGTTCCATTACTCTGATGAAAAAATTGCATTTAGAACACAACTAGGGGGTTGAATGCAAAATTTAATTTGATTCAGGAAGTCCTTTCTATTTGACTACAACTCAGACATATTTGATTTGGAGTGGATCCGAAATGAAATTTTGCATTTGGTGCAGTTACAATATTGTGAAAGCAGTGATTCCCACAGCCTTTTCCTGCCTAACAGCAATTGGATCTGATCTTTCATGGCTCATTTGATGCTGCTGCTGCCTTCACTGATTAAATTTTTCTGCATTTAAAGTATTGCATCCATATGCAAGCAAGGAGAAAACTTGGCGTGGTCTTTCCAGGTGCTTTGGGTCAAGTGATAATTTGGCTGCCAATGGCTCAGAGGTAAATACATCTGCCATTATCCACTCAGCAGCAGTGCCTCTGTACCAACAGCTTTCCAGCCAGATTAAAAATGTTGTTATGAGGAGGCCTTGGGACAGAAAGAAGTGGTTGGATGTAGACTCAGTTAGGTGTTTTCAGATAAATTTTCTCCTTATGCTCAGTATGTGATTCCTGCTTTCAATAACACACAAAAGTGAGTGAAGAGCAAAGCTCTCCTGCACTGGTGGAACAGCTCTGTTTGGATAACTTCTTCCTCAAGATTTTAAACTTGTCTCAAGCTCCTGCTCCTAATTTTTTGTGATGTTATCACAGCAGAAGCATCATTTACGGTTGGTTAAACACTGCAGCAAGTGAAGGACTTCTTACTCATTGGCTTGTGTACAGTTTCCTCTGCAGCTCACCGCCTCCCTTGCTAATGGCCATGAGTGTCTGGATCCAAACCAGATTTGATGCCAGGTGACTGTGGTAAGACCACAGAGGCTGTTTTGCTGCCACTCTGCCTGTCAAGGAAGTTAATCAGTGCTGCTGACTTGCATTCTTGAGGGCTTGGACCATGATTTCAAGAGGTTTTTCAGAACTGGAAAATCTAGGCGCACTGGGAAGCCAAGGTAAAGGAAAGAGAACTTTCAGCAAGGCCTATTTGATGTCAGATTTACTGCTCTGAACTCACTGCACATTTGAAGAAAGCCTGTGGAAAGAGGTGTAGCCTCACCATGTTCTGATGCTTGTGTTACTCAGCACTCACCTTGAGCAGACAGCTCAGAGAGCTACCAAGTGAGAAGAAATGATAGATGGTCGGAAGCACATGAAAGCTGGTGAACCCACGTCAGGACCTCACCAGTGGAGAAAGCTTTTTGACTCCCAGTTCTATGAGGTGGCACTGTTAAGTATGGCTTATCCAGATAAAAGGACTTTCCTCTGAGAACCTGAATTAACAAGCAAGTTATAACTGGCGCCTGGTCTTAAGCCTGTGCTTCTAGCATGCGATTAGCTGGGTTTCTTCTCCTTTCAGATTTTTAATGCCATGAAAGCCACCTCCCTGGTGAGATCTGCATGCCAGTCCCAGCTTGAAAGTGTTGTGCCCCCACAGCACCCACCTGTGCCCAAACATTCAAGTTGCTTTTCAAGAAAAATGTAGGAAAAATAACTCAAAACATAGAAATGCAGCCCTCTCCTGTGGTAAAGATGGACGGAGACCTATTATGAAAATATAGAAATTCTGTGTTACAATAAATCCTTGCTCTTGGAGACACAAATAAAGGAACTTCCATGATTTCTTGTTCTGAGAGATAGAGTTGCAGCACTGAAAGCTTGTCAGGTTCTGGAAGTTTCAAAGCAATTGAAGGATGAGACCATTGTTCTTCTAGCAGACATGTTTGGGCACGGTATGGTAGGAAGGTGGGGCTGATGCCAGGTTCAGCTCAATTTCCACTGAGACCACTGACCCATCAGTGGTGACACCTACACTGGGACCAGAGCAGCCTTGCTGTTGTTTGCTGTGGATTATGCTATATCTGGTGAAGAACAGATGTTTTTCTGTGTAACTGGTTGCTTGGAATCTATAGTAAAAAATCTCATGGAAAAAAATACGTAACTAAGATAATTTCAGACCTAACATTTCACCAACAGCTGTATGTCACACTTCAAAACAGCTTGATCCTTGTTTCTGCCTCAAAGATGCATGGAGTGACTCAAGAGGAAGAGCACTCTGCTGTATGAGCATCTGTCCATGTCCCAAGTGTCACCATCAGGAATGCTCAGTCTAAAAAGATAAAGAAAACAAATTCTAGGAGGAGAGAAAACCATCAGTCAGAAGGGCCTCTCACAGGGCCACCACAGACTAATTTCTCCTCTTGCATCTGCTCACTTAAGTAAGGTGAGAGCACTGCCTTCCTCAACAGCTTAGGACATTACTAACTTTGCCTAGAAAACATCTAAGTCTAGAGATAAGGTGAATGTGTGAAGAGATTGTATTGGCCAAGTCCATGGTGAAGCTTGGAACTGGCTGCAGGAGGTCCCAGACTGCATTTGATGCTTTAATCATGTAATCAATACAGACAAAGGAGATGCTAGTTTAGCTTTATTTGAAATAATATTTGAGTATCATAAAACAGGATGGTGCACAGTTTATTGCAGCAGCACCAGAACATAATGACTTTAAATTGATCTATTCAACCGTTCAGAAATTTCTCTTGAAAGAATTCACTCCCTGGGTGATGGTTTTGGGGCAAAATATAGCTGCAGTGGGAATGGTCATGGCTGCTTTCTCCATCTCCAAAAATCAGCTGACAAATGGCTACCTCACACTAAATTCTGAATGAGGGACTGGGAAGGGGGTGCTGGATACCAGGGTGGGCAGTGCTGAGCTCTTCTGCACTGAGGAAAGCAGGTTGGCCCCAGCCAAGATGAGGAGCAGGGAAAGCTGTGGCCATCTGCAGCACAGTTGGTTGGCCCACCTGGGATTAATCTGCTCTCAAAAGGATGCACAAAGGAAAGGTGTCAGTGTCCTCCCGCCTACTGCCACTAATTAACTGGCAACCTCACTGATATTAATTGACACCTTTGCTGCCTCAAGGAGAGAAGCCAGAAACCAAACAGGGATGTCTGTCTTCTTTTCCTGGAAATGAGCTTCTTGTGACATGAGCTGAGATGTGTCCACAAAAAGGTGTGTAGAAGATGCAGCAGCCTCTGCCTGGATGGTGCCTGCTGTGTGGCAGTATGGGGAATGCTAGTCCCATGGGGACATGCCAGTCACATGAGGGAAGGATGCTTGGGGTCTTTGAGCCCTTGAGCCACCTCAGCAAGGTAATTATGCAGAAGTGCTACAGCAAATGACCAACAGATGAATGGGAGAGTCAGAAAGTTGGTACCTCGTGTTGATTTCATTAAAGCCCCTAAAGGGCAAGCCAGTAAGACTTTATTGCTGCTAAAGACCTATGTAAATGAAGAGATTTGACATCTCTGACTTTACACTTACAGATAGGCCTGTCCACCCAAGTATCCCATTTTGTAGGGTTCAGGGGCTGGCTTTGGTAAGTATTGACTCTGGCTTGTCTGGTCTGATGAGAACTTCTGAGTAAAAAGAATAATAGTCTTCACCATGATCAACTGCTGAAGCGGTATTAGGCAAGAGAGGGACAGGAAACAGGACACCACTTCCCTCGGGAGACTGTGTAGTTGACACTACACTCCCCAAACCAATCAAACCACTTTCTATTTAAGGAGCTACTAGAGAATGGTAACATGGACTGATGTTTTCCTGTAGACATGTCTGCGTCAGCTGTGGTTTCCTCTTCTGGCCCTGCTCCCTCCTCTGCCTTGACTTAGATCAACTGGGTCGGTGCAACCATCTGAGACCAGGCAACTGTAGCACTCTCCTGAAGTCCATGAAGATGTCCTTTTGCCATCCCTTTTGCTGGCAGAAGCGTGAGGGAGAGGTGGTAACTTCCCTTGGAAAAGTCATAGCATTCAGCAGGAGGCAGCGTGGTTTTTCATCAGCGAAACGAATGCTTGGCTGGGAGAGAGTTGCGCAGAGTGGCCAAAATGAGATGGGGAAGCAAGAAGCAGAGCTGGATGGGGTGAATCTGGCCCATTCTGTTGCCCTCCTGGTGTCTGCTTCCCTCCAGCTATTCTTTCACCCCAGCCTCCTCCTGTTCCTTGGCTCCGAAACCCCGCAGAAGAAGTCCAACCTACATTCGCCGCATGCCGTGCAGAAATGAGTCAGTCATTAAGGCTTTTAAAGATGACGGAAGCACAACTGACACACATGTATCTTGTGCGTGGGGTAGGCGAGCAGCAGAAAAACATTGTACAAGTGACTGATGTGCCAAATTTGTTTTTACTTGCTGCAAAGAGCAATTTTGTCCATTATAGGCGAGCAATAGGCAATTTTAAAAAGAAAAAAAAATAACTTCTTTTATTTTTTTTTTGGTAGCTGAAATTGCATAGTGATTTGTTCCACAAATGAACCAATCTGTGTTTTTACGGGAAAGAAAAAGAATATTTTTATTTTCCAGAAAGACCAAGAAAAATGTGGCACACTCAAGCCTACTCTGTTTCACATATGGGATTTTGCTGTCTTCTCTGAAAAGCGGACAGAAAAAATGAAGGAAACATCAAGTTACTCTGTGTGGTATGTTCAAGCTACTCTATTTCATGTATGAGATTTTGCTGTCTTCCCTGAAAAGTGGACACTTGGTAGGAAACATCCTTCATTTTCTCCTCTCAGTTTTCCTCTTATGTAATTTCTGCAGTGGCTAGGATAGTAGCTGATGCAGTTTTACAATTATAAAATTAGCACAGTTAATCCCAAGAAGTGACTTGGGTGAGAAAGAAAAAGCCTGCTCAGTTTTCATCCACCTAGGCTTAGACATCGAATTTTGCATGCCACGTGGTTTGCATGTGTTTTGTTGATGTACTTGCAGATTCACAGTGTCTCTCTACCCTCTATTCTCTGGGGAAACCTGGGCATTCTTTTGTGTATAAACAATTCATGGACTATTATGCTTCAAGGCAGGAATAACTCTCTCAAATGACAACTACAGTCTCTTAGCCTGAGAACTCCACCTTCTTCCACTTGGTCTGGAGTTGCTCAGTCAAGCACAGGGCCCTCAGGCTGGGTTTCCAGAGCTACCTGCTGCTTTTATCTATTAGTGTTAGCTCCCACCAAAAAAAAATTTCTCATTTTAGCAGATACTGTCTCCTCAGTCACAACATTTATGTGAGAAAGTCTGTGAGAAACAAAAGATTTTTTTCATGGCGAACATCTTCCTGCTTGTCCCTTGCTGTGGCTAACTCAATAATTCATTGCAGGATGTCATCTGACAACACTAAAAAACATCATGTAGCCACTTTCTCACAGTAGTGAGGAGGCTGGACCTGCACTGGAAGTGCTGGGAGATCTTCAAGGCATTCCCCTCTGTCCCAGCCTGAGTTCATGTCTTGAAACCTCTCTTTTCTTGCTCCTCTTCCACCACCCATTTTCAGAGGGAGGTGGCACCATGAGACATTCACACTTTATCTCAAACCCAAGGTGGATTTGAGGAATTATATATCATAAAGTTCCCTGTAGAGTTCACTGCTGCTCAGGAGAGGATGGTTTCTGGAGCACATCCTCATCACTTCCAAAAAGAGGAGAGTTTGTTGCTGGAATGGCTCAGATTGTGCAGAGGGTCTGGCAGACTGAAAGGAAAAGCTCTCTGCAGAAAACAGTTGGCAGCTTTTCTCCCCCAAATGCCATCTACCTATGCGCAAACTGGGCTCTGCAAATATCCTCATGTATTTGCCAGGAGCAGATTATAACTGTAGGCATTACATCTCAGACAGGCCTTTTTACCCATGCTGTCCTTTTCTTGTGCTACAGGAAAGCATGTAAGGAGTTAAAATATGTTAAAAGATTCCAAAGATCTTTTAATCTCCCTCTTTTACAAATGCTAATTTAGATTTATCACATCAAGCTGGGAACACTTTATGGGACCTCTGACTTAAAATGTTGGCAACAGATGACCACAGAGGTCTGCCTTTCCTTTTCAAAGAGTCATGGAAATATTAAGCTGTAACAGACTGAGATGGCCAGACAGCTGTCTGCTGTTTGAATCCCATGAAAACTCAAATACAGCTGCAGATTCAACTTTGTTCTGGTCAAGTACAGGAGTTCTGGAAAGTGCTTCTTTATATTGGAGCATGAATAGTGTCAAAATTTATGCTATTCTCTTAGCACTATAGATTAAAAGCTGCTTGACAGTTCCCTAAAGGCTTCTGTAAATGGGGAATTTTTCAGAAGTGAATTGCTTTCTAAGGAGGTCCCATGAAGATCAATTCCTGAGTCTTCTTCTACTGAGCATTTAAATCAGTGATCTGGAGGGGAGGAAAGAATTTAAAAAAAAGAGTCAGAAGAGGGAAATTGTGTCTGAGAAATTTCAAGGTGGCAAGAAAGTCATGTGCCAGCATGGGCACAAGGAACCTGTGGGCACTTTAGCACAGCCAAATATGAAACTGATAATCTGTAAATGCAGAACATGTGTTGCATTAACAGAACTTGATCCTGTCAGTATACTGAGACCCTGTAAAATACCTGAGTGTCATGAAATATGCCTGCTGATGTTCAATAACCCATGCTGCACTAGCAGATCTGCATGAGCTGTGATTACAGGTTATAGATCCAGGACGGGTTCCAGTAGGAGGAGCAGGAAAAGGAGGATAAGGAGGGTACATCCATCATCCTTGCATCATGCACTACCATCACCAAAACCAGACTGTCCATTACCTGCACCCTGGTTGAGAAGGACATTGAGGAGGGTTTGGAAAAAAAGCCAAAGAATGAGGAACGTGACAGGAAAAACATGTTAAACAATTAAACGATCCAGGAGCTCCATCAGTTTTACTTATGCAGAAGAAAGAAATATCACCACAGTCTATAACTACGGACTTGGGGAACAGGAGTTTGAGGGCTTTTTATTCTACAGAGAAAAGTGTAACAGCAGGCAGTGGCCTGGTGTTGAAAATAGAAAACTTCAGATGAGAAACAGGGCACAGATCATTAAGTATTTGGGTTCTCCAAGTCTGGTAGCTTGCTGGTTTCTACAGTACTGGAAATTCTAAAATCAATTGCATTTTTTCTAGAACAGATGCTCTCGCTCCAATTAATTTGAAGAGAACATACTGTCTGCCATGTGCAGACAGTCAGAGAGATGGTTACAAGCAGTTCCCTCTGGACTTTTAATTTTTGGGAATAAACCCCCAATTAATTATTACATGTGCTTGATATACGTTTTATGCCATACAGAACTCTATCAACCACCTTTACGTGAGTGTGGAAATAATCATGATGCAACATAATCCCTGATGCAACAAGGCTGGTTTGCTTGTTTACTTGGACTGAGACACCTGAATTCTGTTTAACTGTTTTGGGCACCAGTGATATGACAGGCAGGAAGGAGACACAAGCCTTTAGTCATAGAATCATAGAATGGTTTGGGTTGGAAGGGACCTTCAAGATCACCTAGTTCCAACCTCCCTGCCATGGGCAGGGACACCTCCCACTAGATCAGGCTGCTCGTCCAGCCTGGCCTTAAATACCTCCAGAGAGGGAGCATCCACTACCTCTCTGGGCAGCTTGTTCCAGTATCCCACCACCCTCACAGTGAAGAACTTCTTTCTTTCCAGCCTAAATCTACCCCCTTCCAATTTGCATCCATTACTCCTAGTCCTGCCATCCTGCACCCGATTAAAAAGTCCTATCCCAAGCTTTCTGTAGGCCCCCTTCATGTATTGATAAGTCACTATGAGGTTCCTCTTGAGCCTTCTCTTCTCCAGGCTGAACAACCCCAGCTCCTTCAGCCTGTCCTCATAAGGAAGGTGCTCCAACCCTCTGATCTGCTTTGTGGCCTTCCTCTGGACCCACTTCAACAGCTCAATGTCCTTCTTATATTGAGGGCTCCAGAACTCCAGCTGGTGTCTTACCAGAGCTGAGTAGAGGGGCAAAATCACCTTTCTTGACTTGCTGGTCACACTTCTCTTGATGCAGGCTGCAAGTGTGCACTACTGGTTCATTCTGAGTTTTTCATCCAGTAACACTCCTAGATCTCTTCCACTCTAGCTATCTTGGAGCTAGGAGAGCAGGGCAGGCTGGCTGCAACTGCTTTTGTCTGCTTGCCTGAGACCAGGTAGACACTCCAACCTTCAAGTTGATTTTGGGATAATAAAGGTTTGCTTTGTGGCAGATGGCCTTGATATTCTCCCATATGTGAGAATTAGTTCTAGCACCACACATACAGCATTAAGCAAAGAAAACAAAAGGTCTAGGCAAAGCTCCCGAGCCAGTTGAGTGCAAAGAACAACACACAAAGATACAAGAAAGGATGAGGTGGTAAGATTTTTGCAGTTAAATCCATTGGTAATGCAGACATCCTGGAAGCACAGCCTTGTTTCTTTTTTTTTTTTGCTTCCTTTCTCTTTTTTTTGAGAGTCCCATGTCTTTGGTCGGAAGGAAATACCACCCTGGGAGTGAGACTATAGGAAGTCTACAATGGGTTTTATTCATACTGAGAATCCCTAATGACTCCAGCACTAACAAACTGAAAAAAAAAAAAAAGAATTAAATGAGGAAGTGTAAGGCACATTGTGAATGACACACTGCTAATAGAACTAATTCCCTGTCTGAACAACAGCAGATCTCACAAAAGCATTCTTCTTTGAATAGGAGAGCCTGAATGAACTGAAAAATTGTTCCTCTCTCATAACCTTTCTGAGCGAATGAATCATAGTTCTGGAACAGAAAGTTAAAAAAAAGTCTTTAAAAAATTTACAGCAAGGTAACCGTAAAATTTCCATGTAATGCATACAATGAGTTCTTTTATTAATCTCTATCTTGCAGATCGACCAGTATTATTCCCTCCTGTTTTGATCTCTTTTTATTTCCTGTGTAAAGCCAAAAGGCTGCATTTTGAGGGCTGCTTTAATGTATGCCCTGGGTGTGATGATATTTGCATAAAGTTGCTTTCAGGGAGGCTCTTGTTTTCCACAAACTGCACTGCTAGCTTACATGGTTATGAAAACCTTGATTGGATTTATGGCCCATTAAGAATTCTGCTCATTAAGCACCCAACCCTGCAGATACCTCAGCAAATCTTCAGTTTCATTAATAGTCCCTTCCAAATAAACACAACAGCTGAAGGGTACACAGATTGGTGTGAGCAGGCAGGAAACCAGGCTCTCCTTTGCCATTCATTATCTATCCAAAGCTGCTAGAGGATGGAGGATAGAGCTGGGGGGATGCTAGTGCTTGCTCCCTACCACAGCTCTCAACCTTTAACCTGCTGCCTGTTCTAAGAGTGTGAAGGGAAACTCTGTGTAGACCATAATCTGTCCCCTGATTTGTTCCAGCAAGACTCAGACTGCTCCTTAATGTCACACTAGAATTGCACAGCAAGGAAAACTGGATATATTCATTGCAGAGAAGATGGATTGTTCACAAACATTAATATTGTTCACTATTTTCTTAGGACACTCGACTGATAACTAATGAAGAATCTTTAACTGGTGATTGATATTGAGCCTTTCATGTTGACTAAACTGTAGTACTTTCAGAAATATCTAATATTTCTGTTATTAATGCATCCAACTGAGAAAAACCACTAAATCACCATGACACTCTTATCATGGGTCCAAAATAAAGACTTCACTGAAATCCAGAGGGAAATTATTTATCTGCATAGAGAAAATTACCAATAAACTTACAGGGTGGTTCATTGCTCTTGTTAACATTGGAGTTCAAGACAGATAACTTATTTGACAACTGACATATCGTGATATACATGCAAAGCCATTCCTCAATAGTAGAGCTTTTTTAGTTAATATACATTCATAGAAGAAATGCTTAATGTCCTGAAGTTAACTGTGAAACACTCACTGTAACACCTGCAAATGAGGTACTGCCTCTCCAAAACCATTTTGCATTTTGAAACTGGAAACTTGCTGGTTGCCACTAATCCTCTCTTGGTACACAAACATCAACAGCTGCACCACAGAGTCAGTAACCTCTTTTCCTTTAAGCAAGGTAACTTGTCTTTGTCCCACCAGCAACTGGTGACAATCAGCAGCCTCTCAAGTGAGATGTGCTGGGGTTTCCCCCCATAAAATCAAGGAATGGGTTGGATTGGGTTGGAAGAAATCATAGAATCATAGAATTGTTTGGATTGGAATGGACCTTAAATATCATCTAGTTCCAACCCCCCTGGCATGGGCAGGACACCTCCCACCAGACCAGGTTGTACAAAACCCCATCTAGCCTGGTCCTGAACATCTCCAGGGAAGAGGCATCAACAGTTCCTCTGGGCAACCTGTTCCAGTGTCCCATCATCCTCACAGTAAAGAATTTTTTCTAACTTAAATCTCCATATTTCAGTTTAAAACCATTCCTCCTCATCCTGCCACTAGACTCACTCATAAAGAGTCCATCTCTCCTTTAGGTACTGGAAGGCAGCTAAAAGTTCTCCCAAGCCTTCTTGTCTCCAGGCTGAACAACTCCTACTCTCAGCCCGGCCTTGTAGGAGAGGTGGTTCAGCCTCCTGGTCATCTTTGTGACCCAACTCTGGATCAGGTCCAGCAGGTCTATATCATTCTTACATTCTTGGGGATTCCAGAACTGAATGTAGTTCTCCAGGTGGGGTGTCATGAGAGGAGCAAGGGGGCAGGATCACTCGCTCTATCCAGCTGACTGTGTTGCTTTTGATGCAGCTTAGGATGTGGGTGCTTTCTGGGCTGCAAGGGCATATTGTCAGATCATATTGAGCCTATCATCAACCAGTATCCCAAAGCCCTTCTCTGGGCTCCTAGGGCTACTCTCTATTGATTCTCTGCACAGCCTGTTTCTATGCTTGGAATTGCTCTGACCCAGGTCAGGACTTTGCACTTGGCCTTGTTGAACTTCATGAAGTTCGCACAGGCTCACCTCTCAAACCTATCCAGGCCTCTCTGGATGGCATCTCTTTCCTCCAGCATGTTGACAGCACCACACAGTTTGGTGTCATCCACAAAATTCCTGAGAGTAAACTCAATATCACTGCCTGTGCCTCCTAGAGAAGTAAAACAGCAGCCATTCCAGTACCAACCCCAGAGGAAGGCCACTCATCACTACTCCCCATTCTGAAGATGGAGTGTGCTTGCCACACTTAGCAGAAGCCACAGATGCTAACACTCCAATAAGAAGGATACCCTGTCACCTTGCTAACTCGAACTTGTCTTTCTATGCTGCACCAGGCTATTCTAAATCTGCCTGCATGCTGTCTTTGGCCATCTTTCCTTACTCTCTTGGTTTATACAGTGCAATATCTTGTTTCTTTTATTGTGTCCGTTTCTCATTAAGCAAACCACACATTACCATAACAAGCAGCCCTCCCAGCCATCATTGTTCCAGCTATTAGGTCTTCTTCAGCCTCTTTATTACTCAGTCACACAGATTTGCGTTATGACTACGTTTATTACTCCTATTTTGACACACAGAGACACACAGTATGTGATGCTGACTCAGTCATCATTATCCCTAAAATGACTGTCTTTAAATATATGGAGTCTTTCAGCATCCATAGACCGTTCTCACCCTGCAATGAGCTTCCCACAATAATTTTTGCATGCTTGTCTTTCCATTCCATAAGTATAAATTTCTTGTATTAAATCTGAGCAAAGCTAATAATCCTGAAAATGTTCAAAATCAAAATGCATTGTAGTTTTAAAGCAGTAAAAATGTTAAATAACCATTTTTAAAGTGACTATTAATCTCCATTTGCATAGCCTCTGAACTTCAGTACTTCCCTTTATTTTCATTAAGGCAAAATTGGCTCCTGACCATAAAGCCAACAATAAGTTGAATATCTAATGTACCTAAAGATTCCAGTCATTTAAATGAGTTGGGCCACTAGTTCTTTCTCACATTCTTGTCTGGTCTTCCTCTATGCTCGCACCCATCTTGTTTTACATTACTGTAGCCAGATCCAGAGAAGAGGAGGAGATGGGACTGAAATGCTGATGTCTACCATGCCCCATACCCTGCACAAGTGCAGAGTTCAGGGGTGCCTGCCTCAAAACTTTGTGGGCCAAATGGGAAGAAGAAGAAGAGCAGAGGAGCAGATGAATGGAGGAGCATAGGCAGCTCAGTGACATGGATAGCTTTAGATGCCTGGTTCTCTGCTACTCCAGTGAAACATGAACCAGGCTTGATTTTATAAAGATTCCTCTTATGAGGCACCTAGTTTAGCACATGGTGGAAACAATAATTGATAATACCTTTGGCTGAGTTTTCTGAGAGTGTTCATTTTCTATGGTCTTGTCATTCTTGCTCTTCTGTTTTTGTCTCTAATAAGAGACAGCCTTCTGCTTTTGTTGGTCTCCTTGGCTTCTTGCTATTCACTTCTTCTCCTTCAGCACTGCAAGAACAAATGATGAGAAGCTGTTCTTACTCATCTTGCAAGGACTTCTGAGCACAGGTCCTGTTGAGTGAGGTTACTGTCATGTTCTGCCTTAGATGGATGGAGAGCAATGGGCTGCACATCTCCTGGGCTCATGTCTGCCAGACTACCTGCATTATTTAGGGTCGGACAACTAAAAGGACTCTTGGTTTTCCAAAATCTTTTCACTACCTTTCAGAGGACTGCAATCTACTCCTAAGAATCACAAAATTAACATTTAAGATTAATTTTAATCATAGAATCATAGAACATGTTGAGATGGAAGAGACCTTCAAAGGTCATCTAGCCTAATGCTTCTACATTGACCAGGGACATCCTCACTAGATGAGGTTGCTCAGAGCCTCATCAAGCCTGGCTTTGAATGCCCCCAGGAATGGGGCTTCCACCATCCCTCTGGGCAACCTGTTCCCATCCCTCACCACCTTCATGATGAAGAATTTCTTTCTAATGTCTAATCTAAATCTGCCCTGCTCTAGTTTTAAAGCCCTTGCCTCTTGTCCTATTGCTACATGCTTTGATGGACAGCCCCTCCTCAGCTTTCCTGTAGGCTGCCTTCAGGTACTGGTAGGCCACTGTGAGGTCTCCCTGGAGCCTTCTCTTCTCCAGGATGAACAGCCCCAACTGTCTCAGCCTGTCCTTGTAGGAGTGGTCATCATCCTTGTGGTCCTCCTCCCTCTAAAATGGAACAGATTCATGTCCTTCTTGTGCTGAGGGCACTAGAGCTGGACACATTACTCTAAGTGGGGTGCCACAAGAGCAGAGGGAAGGGGCAGAAGCACCTCTCTCAATCTGCTGTCCACAGCTCTTCTGCTACAGTTCAGGATACATAATGATGTCATTTGTTATGATTCCAATATGAATCTTCAATACTTTCCCATCTCTCATCATCTCTTTACCCACTGTCACATACTGAGTGGTCTCATGTAATTGTAAATTTTAGAAGAGCAGAAGTTTAAAGTTTGCATTCTACTTTATGGCATTCCAAAGTGCCCTGGTCACAGATACTGAGAAAGAAAATTATTTATATATGATTTATATTAAGTAAATTACATTCATGGGTTGCCCTTGCTTTTTTTCCTGCTAATTTTGGTTTGAAGTCTCTTCCAACATATTATGTTCTCCAAAGAAAAGGGCTCCACTTGGAAGCTGCCACTTAAAAGACATAAGAGAAAAATGGAAGCAAACATCATCATTCAGACAGTTTTAAAAGCTGTCATGATGATTCCCATTTGTTTATATCCCTGAAAAGGACTATTTTTAACTCAAGCTTAGCAGTTTGAAAAGAGAAATCAGGTATAATGCCTTAAGGTGAATTCTGGAAGTGGAGAAGATGCATTTCACATCTGTGTTTCTCAGCCCATAGTCCAACAGCCCACATAGCCCCAGAAATGGGGATAAGATTTGCACAAAGAAGGGTGTTCTCAGTTCTGCATGCTCCTTTAGATATGTCCAGCTCAGCAGGATGGTGTCCTGGCCAGCTGGCATAGGCATTTAAAATGGTGGTACCCCACTAACCTCTTCTCCTAAATGAAATGCTTTTTTAGGTACATACTTTACCATTCCTGCTAAAACCTAATCTCCTTCCATGATGCACCTAAACAGGCACATAGAGCATAATCCATTCTATGCATTTGAACTAGCTCTTTCTCTATGAATTTGTGTACTTAAAGTGTTGGTATAAAAAACTAAATCCCTCCTGCTTCAAGAAACACATGGTCCTTAAACTTAGATTGTCATGGAGAGGCAGCATTCAGGAACAAAACTTTCTTCTCTTTTGTTCCTGGCATGACCTCTCCAGTTTCTTCACTCTTTTTGATCAGGCCTTTCCAGAGGCTTTTCTGAATCCTGTATTATTTCATTTGACATTTTGGGGTTTGTCTGGCATCATTAATCACACCAAGAGGAATTCAGCATCCTAGCTTCCAGGCTTAGCCAGTACCTGTGATAACTGCTGCAAACTCAGTCCAGAGTTCTGTTTGAGCTGCTTAATCCAGTTCTCAAACAAGAATATAGAACTCATCATCTATCAACACACATCCAGCAATATGCTTCAGCTCTCAGCTGAGTTGGTATTTTGGCCCTGTAGTTCACACATGACTTCTAGAGGCTTTCAAGAAATTCTTGCATATTTCTGAGGATGTGCAGAAGGTTTTGAAGATTTATGGTTTCTTGGTGGCATTTGCACACATAATTATTGCTAAAAATTAATTCCAAGAAGGTGCTGGCATTTCTACTGCAATATAAACTTAAGGTAGTTTTTCTTCCATGTGGCATGATTTATGATCCTTTCCCTTTTGAAACCCTGAGTTACAGTTAAACTAGGGATTGCAGCAAAAGTTGGTTAGTAAGAAGCAAGCCTCTTGCTTTCAGGTTGTCTGCTATTTCCCTTTCTACTTTACCTCAGTGACAGCCTCTATTCTCTTTATTAATGACCTGCTACAGACTGTTTTAATATTCTGGCAACTCAGTGTAGATCTCAAGCAGCAAGGAGAAGGTAATTTGTGGCTTTTGTTTTAATATTTATTTGGGGCTCTATCAATTAGAACATGTGTGGTTAAAGTCCAGAAGGGATTTCCTGTTGCTTTACTTGGGAATGTCATCTTTGATTTCCTGAGAAATCTGTAGTATTTATTTAGTGGTTTGCTGCTATTTATCTTGCAAATAACTTAATACAAATTGGCCTAAGGGGGGAAAGAGTTACCATTCTATTTGGCTTCAAGTTCCCAGTTTTACAGTCTGGGAATCGTATATTTTCTTTAATTTCCTTTGGAGTCTGCTGGATTCACCATGAACATTTTTCACATAAAACCTCAGAACTGAGTTTTCAAAGAATGTGTCAGTGCAGTTGCTCTTCTTCAACATATAATGAGTGCTACAAACAGCATAGACGTCAGAAAAATTACTGCACTTTCACCATCACACTAATAGCTTGGATTTTCTAACTGCCAGAATTAGACCTTTGTTAGCCTCGTGCATCTCCAGGTGCGAAGGCTTCACAAAGAAGAGGCCATTGTCAGACCAGTGAATCAAACTGAGTCACACAAGAGGAACAATCTTTCAGTGTCACCATCAAATTCAGCTGCTCACTCTGCAGGGCTGAAACCCATGACATAGTTCATTTTTCAGCTGTTGAGCACATTCACATAATGTAGTTCATTCACTCTGTGCTGCCTGCTTCACGTATGAATGTGCATTCACTCGAAAAGCCCATGAATACCCTTAGGTTTACAGCATAGATATTGTAGTGTGGTGCATTCAGCTTATCTGCACAGCTCTAGGACGCATGTGGCACTATGAATTAATCAGAAGAAGAATGGTTTCCAGCTTGAAAAGATACCAAAATACTATTAAGAAGATTTAGTCTGTTTTAGTCATACAAAAGGAAGATAAAAAAAAATTCTAGTATGAGATCTGGGTTGTTGCAAATTTCCTCCAGACTGAGGCTGAAGAATAATTCCCTTTTTGTCCTTTTTTTCCTATCTAAAAAAATACAAGAAAATAAATCCTAAAAAAAATGTGCAGATGAGTATATTAGAGATGCTCCTGCAGCAATAGTCTGAATACACAGGGAAGTCAAGGCTGGCAGGTAGAACGAATACTTGATAGCCTGATATAAAGTATGTCATCTAGCTAGGAAAGGTTACCTTGATATTGTTTTCTCTTCATCACTGACTTTAACACATACTTATCTCTGAGGTAAAAAGGTGCATAGTATTTGAAAGGAAATCTTGCCATTTTTAGGATAAAGTGCAAGAGCACTGTAATCCTATCCCTGCTTCGTAACTAGATAGGCTTACTATGTTTCCTCAGACCTGTCCTCATGCTGTAATAATCTTTAATCAACATATTAAGTGCTCTGAGGGCAGAGTTAGCACTTTTCTGCCTTTAAATCTGGAAGGGGGAATAAACCCTTTGAGTTTTCAGTTACTGAATCCTCCACATTTACAGTAGATATCCATAACAGATTGGCCATAGGTACACAGAACTCACTCTGGTCTGGTCTCCAGCCAGATCAAGACCTACTCTGAAGTCAAACCAAAGCACAAACATTCTTTATGGCACTATCGACCTTACTACTTTCTCCACTTTCTGCTATTTTATCTGTAGTCATGGAAAACCTCCTGATCAGCTCTTCTGCTTCCAGCCCCAACAGAGAACAGACAATGCAAACCTACATCATCACCCCTGCCAGCAGGCTGAAAGAGTCCCTGCATTCCTTGAGAGGGCAGGAATATGTGCTATCACAGCTTCTTACAAGAGTTCTGGTAGAGCAGATCCTTGCTCCTTGGACCAGAATGCATATTTGTCAAATATGACAGCTTTTTAGTCAGCAGCCTATCATTTCACTTCTACAGATCTCATTTGTTCAGATGTGGGAAAAAAAGAGCAATGCACAGATCCATGTAAAAATGAAGGATGAGAAAAAAATTACATGGACCAAAAAAAAAAAAAAAATTAATTGCTATTTCAGGAAGAAAAGGAAACAGAATTGAGCTCTACTAGTTGTGTTTCAGGAGTTTTATTTCATCATTGCTTGATGCAGCATGGGTGGGAAATAGAAGCACACATGAAGTAGTAGCTCTGAGCATCTCATGATAAAATTTATATTGTTCTGGATGGTTGCATCTTGGTGGGAGAAGTGAGCACATAAGCATATTGCAGCATGACATGCAATTGCGTGGAAGCATCATAAACCATCCATATTCCCTGACGTGTCCTAAGGTACCAGGCCAGTTACAGAAATAATCACTCAAGGACTTGAAAAGAAACCCCAAAAATCACGCCAAGGGCTACCTGACAGCCTTCGTGCACAATTGTAACTTTGTCTGTGAGTGAGGGTATATCTATCAGAAACACAGTGCATAAATCAGTTCAAGATTATGAGAATATCCAAAGCACAGGAAAAAATCCTCAAGAGCTATTGACCCCTCCATTAATGTGATCTGGAGGGCCAGAAATCCAAGTTCCATGAAGTGAGTTGACTGGAAGGACTTGAATCATTCCTGTTCAGCTGGAGGAGGAGGTCATGATTCTGAGTCTACCACACTGCTGACAGCGTGCACAAAAGCAGTGACTGTTTTCATTGTGCCTTCAACAGGAAGTTCGATACAAAGCAAGAAGGTAGAGGTGGCATCCACCAATTAAAGTGAGAGTGACAAGGAGGACAAGGAAAGCAGAATTCAGAAAACCAGAGGAGCTCGGGTCAAAAAGGGCAGAGCACTTGGGTTAGAGTCCATCATCCAGATAGAATATAGATGTGCAGCTGCAGGCACAGTAGCAAGGGTCTTCAGGGCATTTTCACATTCAGACATGGTGCTACTGGATTGGAAAGTAGCAAATGGGGGCATCTCATGATACCTTTTCTAAGACAATGGAAATATAGACTGTGCTATGGCAGATCATAACTCTAGTCTCGGTAACTCTGGTGGATAATTGCTGTGGTGTCTAGCAGATAAAGCTTTAGAATACACTTTAAAGGTAAAAGCAGCAAAAAAAAACCCACAGAGAAGAATGAAGAAAAGGAGTTAAAACGCCACAAGTTTATAAAAAAATGTTGTATGTGGTTTCTTTTCTTGATGGGATTGATTTTTCAGACAAAGGAACTATACCTATGGTTCTATGAAGCCTATGGTACTATTGTATTGGAAACTAATAGTAAAATGCAGCACTGTAACAAGAATAATGAGACAGAAGATAGCAAATAAACACAAGTTTTAATTTTGAAGTGAAAGCAAATAGAGAGGTGTTGGCTGGAGGGAGATTACAAGCAGCGTTTTTCAAGATTCTGTCTTGAAACTCCTTTTATTTAATGCTTTCACAGACAAATTCGATGCAAAGTGAGAGTGTGTTATTAAAATGTGCTACAGACACTTAGGTACAAGGGTTTAAATATCATAAGAGAAAAAAATTAATGACTTCACAGATTCCCATAATAGAAATTAAATTACATGCAAAAGCTTGAAAGGAAGGAACAATGCATCCAGAAAAATAACAAAAATTTCTGTTACAAACCAGCAGGCTACAGAAAGGACAAAGGAAGAAAAGGACCTGGTAGCATTAGTTATCTTTTTGATTATGATAGGTTCACAGTTTGATGAGGCCATGAAAAATGCAAATGCAATCCTTAAACATTAGTGTGTCTAGCAGAAATGGAGAAGTATTAATGCCACTGCATTAGGCATCAATGAGATATCATCTGTACTACTGTGTGCAGCAGGAGATATGAGTCCAAGAAGGATGAATGTGAGCTGAAAGAAAGACTACTGAGAAGGTTATACATAGAGAATATATAACAAATATATATATATAAGGAAGATATTGCAAGTGGAGTTGCTAATGTCATGTTTTTCTAGGCCTGCAGAAGTGAAGTCTGGGGCAGAGGGGGGAATATAATGTCTGTGTAGGAACAAGGAATTGAGAAAGAGAGAGTAGAAAAATAATGTTACTGAAATAACAATGAGGCTAAAGTGGTAAGGAATGGTATTAGACCCAAAATAGGCAATGACCAGGCCTGGTGATGTTGGAGCTTCCTTTGTCTTGCAGATTGCATCAACTTTGGTCTAGTACATCAGCCAGTTGTATATGTTCAGTGCAGCTAGAACTAGTTGTGTTGCTTCTTCTAGACAATAAAAAATGACAACACAAAACAAAGTAAGAAGACAATTAGTGTATGTGTTTTGCTAAAATGTCAATGATTATTCTAGGGAATATAGGGCTGAGCCTAGAAGCTGGGGAACAAGCAACTTTCCTGCAGACAGGATGGGATCTGTGAAAGAAAACTCTTTAGAGCCAACATGAGATACCAGATGAGATCTTGAGCAGCCCTCAAATGATCTTGAGTTGTGATATCAGCAGTGATCCTATGCAGTAATAAACAGATTTCTCTCCTTGTAGAGATGTAGAGAATCAATTTCATAGGCTGATCCTGCAATAGAGCTTAGAAGAGTGTTTGCTGTTAGCTGATAAGAGGCCAGGAAAGGCAGGACAAGGCAGAACCAGACAGGGAAATCTAGCTCTCTAATGTGTGCCAGACTTTGACAAATGATGCTTTATACATGGGGCCCACAACCAACTGTTTTGAAGGCTAGGAAAAGAAAAATATAGAAGTATATTTCTTATTTTAAATCATTAGAAGAAAAACTCCTGTATCCTAGTTCATCTGTTGAGAAACAATGCACATCACTGGCATGAATAATATTATTCCTCTTAGTATGTTAATAACCAGAAGAACTATTTGAATGAATCAGTCAAAAGTGGGGGCTGTGGAAGCTTTTCCAATCACCCTGAAAAGGGAGCTGCCTGTTAGCCCTCATCCTTCCTTGTATCAGCATTTCCCTGCATACCCTCTTGAGTATGTTTTCCTTTCCTCCTACATCCTGCATGAGTGAAACAGAACCCATAAAACTGCCCAAATTTTTTAGCTCTCAGAGATAAAGCAAACACAGAGATCACAAAACTTCCTTAGGATCTCACCTGCACTTGAAAGATACAATTGGAGGAAACCAAAATGCTGTATCTTACCTGATCATAGCTTGTTCTGCATTAAAGGCTGCTCTTACCTATCTTGTGATCTCTCTTTAGGTTACATCCCATGTGTTTGCTTCTTTCTTTCATACTTACATGCTATTCATTGAATTGGTACATAGCGAGCAACCTTTGTGAATTCCTATCTATAAAACTAAATGGTGCTGCTTTCTCCTCTGGGGAACAGAAAAGGTGTGAGCTGCAGTGCCAAGGAAGACAGAAAAATAATGGTTGACATTTGTGATATCTTTGTGGTGTTTACCCATCACTAAGCTGTCAACAAAATGGAGATTTAAAAGGCAAATCAAGCAGATAACCAGGGACCAAAAGCAGCCTAAAATTTTCATGGATTAGGAAACATGCAAAAAGAAAAAAACCAAAATTAAGTGAAGTCAAAATCCGAACAGAAGGATCCATTTCCAGTTCTATGATAGATTGCATTTGTCAGTACTTCCCAACACTGTCCTGATTCTGTATTTTTAGGATTGCTGGGAAAACTCCTGCTGAGTTGACAAAACCCAGAGCTTGTCTGGTGCTGAGTACAGCGCAACACTCACAACCCCGATTGCTCATCTCATCCTGATGCACTGCAGCTTCCCAGCATATGATATTGCATTTCCCTGGGCTTACAGGGCAGTTTTTGGTGTGACAAAAAAAAGGATAAACTGGTGAGTTAGTAAAATACCAAGTCGCTGAATATAAACTACAAAAATCAATCAACTGGGGAAAAGTCAAGCTGAGTGGGAGGAAAGGGCAGGAAATAGCATCTGGAGTGTATTTTAAACTCTAAGTGCTTTAATGTATATAATCATGGCATGAAATCCACATGGGACAAAGCCCTGAAGCAATCTTTGAGGGAAAAGTTCCCAACTTACATCACATGCTCTCTGTGACTGTAAGGTCATGGAGGCTGTTGCCTTCCCAGAGCCTCCAAGTTTTCTATGTATATACTATATATGCATATATATAGAATCATAGAATCATAGATATGGGGGTGTGAGTGTGTGTGTGTGTTTAGGTTGACACTTCACAGGAGAGAGCATTTAGAGGTGGTGGGAAAGCTTATGTATTGTGGTGACTCTTAAAGCTACATTAGTGGGGAGAGTTAACTCTTGACAAGGCTACTCAAGCTTCAGATAGGAACTCAAAGTACAGAAACACAGGAAAGCAGACACTCCTCAAGATCAAGATGACCCAGAAGGGATGTCAGAGGCATCACCCACATAGCAGTTGTCAGATTATTGCATTTTATAATGTACCTTTCAGCTAGAAAAAGATAATACATTGCTTTTCCAGATAATGAACAAAACAGTTTGCCTTCACCAAAAAGAGATAAAATCCCACTTTCTTCTTTACCCAGAGTGCATAAGGAAGACTCTGGAACTATGCATGGTCTCATTTTTCTTTCCTTTGAGTGCATCCCATATTTTTAATTAGTACTCTGGCTCTAAATCCCCCCCCGTCTCTCACACACACATACATGAAGTTTGTAAACTCTTCAGCTGTTAATTACAAATGAAAGCATACTTTTATTTGATTATTTATTTGGTACGGCTATGGCTCTGCAACTTTTCTGCTCACAAACTCAGTGCACCTCGAGCGTGTGTGAATATATGGAAGTTTGATCTAAGTGGAAAATCACTGGGAAAGCTTGACTGACATCTCTTGAGGCTTTCTGTACTCAAAACCAAACAGCTGAGTGCACCCTCTCGTCATACCACTGAGTCATTCAGGATGAACTTGAAACCTAAATTTCATTTAAAAAAACATTAGGGCAGAAAAGCAATTTTGGGGTACAAACTGTTCACACAGAATCCCAGAATGTCAGGGATTGGAAGAGAGATCATCTGGTCTAATCCCCTTGCCAGAGCAGGAACATCTAGATCAGGTCACACAGGAAGACATCCAGACAGGTTTTGAATGTCTCCAGAGAGGAGATTCCTCAACCTCTCTGGGCAGCTTGTTCCAGTGTTTCATCTCCCTGTGTTTAGAGCCATTTGACCCATTCTGTGTACCCTGACTGCATAAATAAACAAACAAATGCATACAATGGGGTTATGAATAGCTTAGTGGCAGAGATGGAGTTACCAGAAATTATGTTAACCATTTTGGCTGAATCCAAACCCCTTCCATGAGGTAACCCAAGCTATGGTCATGCTGCTGTAAAAGTCAATGCCCAGCAAGAAGGTTCGATGCCAGTGGATAAGAAGTCATTTAAATTGATTGTTTGTTTGGCAGATTTCTGCTGTCTTGCTGGGGAGCTCCAGGGAGAAGCCCTTACAGAAAGAGCAAAATTGAAAAGTTAGCTGATGGGGGGAAAAGCTCCCCACTGCTTTGGACATTTGTGTGGAAGGGCAAGCATGTTGAAACACAGTAAAATTGGGACAGAATTCAATCTTGCTGCTGGGTTGAGCCTTCAAAGGAGCTGATGACCAGCCAAGCAGCAGTCACTAGAGACACTTTGATTAAGGCTGGGGTCTGTTGTGCCCCACATAGGACATCCCATGGGAAGGGCCACAGGGGTAGGGAAATGCCTTCCAGCGTGGTTACTCTGCAAGCTGGGGGAAACCATCAATCAAAACAGTTCCTGCAGCCAAGCACAGTCACATCTTCTGGATCACAAGCCAACCTCCTGTTCTCTTCCACCCACATATCCAATCTGATACCAAGGCTTTTAAAGGAAGCATCTACAGATTTGTTTTGGGCTTGTGCCAGCTTGCTACAGATTCAGATGCTGGGGCTATCATTAGCTCTCTCACAGACCTCTGGCAAAAGGGGTGGATTGTCTCAGTAGGGTCTGCGGGATGTGGCTCTCTGTCATCACACCCATATCAGTATAAATTACTGTCATATCCTCAGGACAATGTGACAATTCCTTTACACTGGCTGAGTCATTCTGGGACTCTCCAAGGATCCCAGCTTCATTTTCAGTCTGGAATATACAATCCATATTACAACAGTGCTGCTAAGGAAAAAAATGGATGTAAGAAGTCTGCATGTTTGTTCAGTTAATGACCAGTGAGAATTCCACCTTGGAGGTGCATAAATTTCTAGTATCATTGTATTTCTGCATTTAATAAGGTGGTTGTTGCACCAAAGACCAAATTAAGCCAAAATGTGCGATCAGTTAAGTTTTATAGTCAGCTGGGCAGATAATCTCCTAGTGTTCCACACTTTCAGGGGAAATCCTGCAGCACAAAGTATCTGGCTACAAAGCCTAGCACTCTCCCAAAATACTTGTGCAACCTCAGCTACTTTAATCAATCTTGCCACATAAAAGTGTATTCCTCTTGTCCAGGCTAATTTACCTCTCTGTTCACTTCATGATTCTTTCTCCTTCCAAGGACTTAATAAAAGTTGGGAGGCCTTGCAGCCTTGGAGGCCTTGCAGCAAAGCAAAGCGAAGCAAAGCAAAGGAAATTCTGAATTTGAATTTTACAGGGGGGGGAATAAAGCCCATCTGTGTCAAAAGTCCAGATTGCTGCAGTCTCATCATCAGATTACAAACCATAATTTCTTCTCCGTTTTTCAAATCACAGATTCCCACAGGCACATAAAAAGGGAGCAGTCTAGGTAGAGCAGACATCAGCAGAGACCAACTGCTTATTTCAGAAGGCAGACTTGTAGGTGAATAATGTGAGACTGCTACTGCCACAACACCAAGAGGAAAGAGATGGAAAGAATGGGGTGACAAAGTTTGAGAAGAGCAACCAAAGCAAAGGAGGACATGATACAAAAGTAGTTTCCACCACATGAGCCTGGGCGCATGCTCATGTGTTAATGAGTGTCCATATACATAGAGGTGCGTGTGTCATGTTTTCTCAAATATTTCACAAAACATGAGCTATCCACTAAGTGTCTTGGAAAATAAGAGCTGATTCTCCTTCCCCAATATTGTGTAGCTGATGAAAGTGCACTGGGAGATCTTTTGAATAACAGACACTGTTGATTATTAGCTTGCTGGTTTTAGCCGGTGTTCACCACAGACAGCAAAGAGAAGCTGTGTGGATCTCTATATGATTTTGCTTGTTTAGCTTCTGTACTCCCTCCATTGTGTGTAATTGTACTAGAGTATAAAGCAACCTCCTGTGACAAATAATAGATGCATAACAATGACATTTACCAACAGGCACTACTCAGACAACGAGGAAGAATTGAACCCTGTCTGCAAAAAGAAAGGCACTATTAACAGAAATAGGGTTTGAAACGGGACATGATTACTATATTGCTGATAACTTGCAGGACTGTGGAGCATGGCAAGACCCTGCTGAGGCCAAGCACATAGCATTCCAAACCTACACACAATTAATTCCCTGAAGATGTACCTCCAGAAACAAGCCATGAGTGAAAGTCAGCTCTATGATCCTAAGAAGCCCAAATCTCCAATTAACCTTCCTCTTTCATCCTGGAATAGACTTTTAAAAAAGTGTTTGGCTCTTTAATCCTTTCTCCAGGTAAGTCTGGGCTTCACCGTGCTTCTCACACAAGACTTCATGGAGCTTTTGCTAGCTCCATGGAAGACATTCATCTGTCTGTTTCTTTGGCATACAATGAGCACACAGCCACTAAAACACTCATACACTTCTCTTGTTTACATTTCCTCTTTTTTTTTTTTTTTTTTTTGACATTCCTTCCTGTTTAACATTCCCATCTACTAGGCATTCCTTGTTTTTGTCTGACCAACTGGTTTCCAGGACCACTGCCTGGACTGCTGTTTCCCCTAACACTGTGGGATCATATCCTGAAGAAAGACTGGTGCAAGATGATTTCCCATTTGAGTAATCTTTTTTGTTCAAGTAAGAAGGATGATTCTTTTCTGTCATCCCTACAGGATTTCCTCCTGGAGTTTTACAGTATTCGTTATAATGATGAATTTTCAAGCAGAGACCATCAAGTAATGTAAATCAATACAGCTTTGCTGGCTTCAGAAGAGCCATGCTGATTTACTTCAACCAATGATGTATCCTTGTCTGTCTGCCATAACAGAATGCTTCTCTCAGAAGCAAATTAAATATAGTAGGATTTCAGACAGTTGGGTGACTCCTTGGATAGCATCTTTTATTTCTCTTCCTATTATTTTTGTCATTATACTTGCATTCCCTATAAGGTTTTCTGCCAATCTTAATGCAGTCATGATTCAAGCTTGGTGAAAACTTTTAACTTTGACACATAACACAGACCAAATCTGTGACTTCTGCACTTCTGCTAGTCAGTCAGAAAAATTAGCTTTGGAGCCGGTGGTTTCCCACTGACTATCTCTGAGGAGTCTGGAGATAAGACTTCCTCTCCAGTTCCACCCACTGGGAAATCATTAGCACAGCTCCCTTACAGACATGAAGTCCCTATAACATGCTGTTCCTGGGCACTTTCCTCCCGGATAGCCTTAGTATTGTGGAAATGAGATTTTTAGGTTTTTTCATTGGTATTTCATTCTTAGGCGAGAAAATAGTTTGCTGTGGTATGCTAGAATAACACATCCTGGACCTTGACTCAGGAAACCATCCTAAGCATAATTGGATCTATATCGAGCCTGTGATTCTTTGAGGCTTTCTCAACATTTTACACCATACAGTGCCACCACATCTCCCATCTGGTGACACGTATCTGAGACAAATCAAGAAGCTGAGAAACCTATTTGTCCTTAAACTGCTGTTTCCTTTTTGAACACTGGCAATAGAAGCCCTGTCAAGTGCCAGAGCTGATCCATTTTTAATTTTCAATTCAATTAAGCACAGAAGAAAAAGGATTTCTACTTGGCAGTTGCTACTGAAAGATCCTGGTTAAAATAATCACCCACAGGAGCAGTTCAGGTAAGCGAAGGGCAGGAGTTTTGGACATCTGAAGCCTTCTCTTCTTTTCTCTCTTCCTCTCTATCTGCTCTTTATTCCTCCAGCTATCCCCTAGCTCCTTCTGCTAAACAATTTTCCACCTTCCCCAACCCTGAGCTGGGGTTTCAGCAGCACCTCTCTAGGAAAACCATATTCACCCCCTCCAGCCTCCTCTCTACAGGGGTCAACTCAGCTTGAATAATTCATGTTAGGTTAAGTATTCAACAAGGACTGAAAAACTCCACGAGCCTTTGTAAGTGCCTGAGCTGTGCTTGCCACCAGGGCATAGGCAGTGACGTACCCCCGGACCCCAAGGGAGCAGCGAGGGTGAAGATTTTGGAGTTTGCCAAGCATTTGGTCAGTGCTGATCCATTTAAAATCAGAGCCAAATTTCCATGCTGAAATATGTTGCTTGCACATACCTACAGCTCTAAACAGATTAATAATTGATTTGCATTAGACAGGCAGTGACGATCCACAAAAAGCTTTGCAGAGATGTTTGTTCTAAAAGGGGAAAAAAAAACCAAACCATTTTCCTCATCCCAAAGGGGTCCTCCAGCTCACAGCAGCAGTAGAGGAAGGACTGCCTTTGAGAACACGATGCCTTTAAGATATGGTAAGGAAAGACCATAAGACACAAGAGGAACAGGATGCTGCAGAGGAGTGATTCCCAAAGGTGACCTGTACATCTGGCATATGTAACTGCCAGCTCACCCTATATCTACAGTTGAAGGGTCCCTGCTGTGTAGTTCATGCCTGCTGCAGTGCAGTATCCTACTCTTTTCTGTGCCACAGGACAGGAATTCCAGTGTCCACTGGACAAGCTCCTCTTCTGTGGGAGTCCTTCAGGAATCCCACAGCATCATGTGGGAATCCAAGAGAAAAAAAGAAAAAACAACTATTTTGGTAACACTAAAACGAAACCAAAAAACCCAAGAGATCAAGGACAGGAAAGACGAGGGATTTTACAAAGAATAACTATTTGGGAGCCTCTTGCTTTAGACAAAGGGCCTCAGCAGGGACTAAAGTATTTGGAAGCCTCTTGCCTCTTCCCTGTGATACCAAATCTAAGGCTCACTCATCAACTTTGCTTTTAAACAGAATTTCCCTCTGGTGCTCAGCTGTGGAAGTAGAGACAATGAATTTATGTGAGGAGAGCTTCTAGCAGCCTCCACGCTTCTCTGGCAGATCTGTACAAACTGGATATGACATCACCAGCAGCCAGCCACATCTTGCTCCAATAAACACTAGTATTTATTATTAAACTAAAAGGGACCAGCTCAGCAAGGACTATGGGACTGAACCCTGCTGGCTAGTATGTGGAATAAGTCATATGTGTAGGTTTTACCCAGATCCATCTGAGCTGTGACAGGGATAAGTTTAAGGCAGAAAAAGACACAAGGAAGGGTTCTGCCCTCATTGCAGAAAGCTGGATTTTGAGAAATCCTTCCTGAAAGTCCAGGCAACAGAGAGAGCTGGGAGAGACATTTCTCTGGAGGCTGCAATGGCAGGACAGTCTCCATTCCCTTGCCAGTTGCTGTCCAGTGTGACTTTCCTGGCACAGCTTTATATCATTCAAAAAGTTAATCTTTTTGGAAAGGAAGGTTTTGACAAGATGCAGTAATACTATTATTCCCAGCCCTTACCTTCCCATATAAAAACTATAATCCTTTCAACATTCTCATCCTTGGCTCAAATAGGCCATGTGACAAGATATATTAAACTATGTCTCTATGAAATCTCAAGACTGTTTTCCAAAAATGTAACTCACATCTGCTTTTCAGTGCAGAGGGATGTTGACATGCCTGACAGACAGTGGATTCATCATGCAAGCAAGCTCACTGTAAATAACACTTTCAACAGTGTCAGGAGAGAGCATTCAGGGAGGGGACATGATAGCAAGCCAGGAAACTGTGGCACATGGCTCTGAAGTTTGCTCTGAACTTCAGCTTCCCATGTACATTTGGAGAGCAGACCTCAATTCTGAGTCAGAAAAGCAAGCTAAGAAAGTAAACTGGCAAAGAGAGATTGAGTGGCTCACATGAGCCACAGGGCACCTCAGATCATGTTTTCAGCTGCAATTCCACTCCTCTTTCCCACTCCCACCCCTGTAGACCCACAATGCAGAAAATTCAGTTACCCATGTTGGAATCCTACCTTTCTGACACTATTTCAGTCTGTCAGTCTAATTATCTTCGTCTCTTTGACCAAGATGAAGTGACTTAGCATATATCTGCAGGGAATTATTCCAAATCCAAGGGATATCTAACCACAAACTCTACAAAGATGCTTTTCCTGAAGATTTTAAAGGTTGAATGTTGAGGATTGCACCACAGGGAGATAATGGTTCATGAGACATATCAAGTGAGGATAGAACTTGAAGGGTCTCAAAGGGTCTCCTTCATTACATGACAGTGAAAACAGTAAGCCAAGGAAGAAACAGAGAAACTGCCATTTTCAAAGTATCAAAATAGGAAATTAGAGTCCCTTCCTGGACATACTGGATTACCCTGCTGGAGGAGAGGGATTGGATCAGATGACCTTCAGAGGCCCCTTCCATCCTTAGCCATTCTGGGACTCTGTGAAAGTCTCCTTGAAATACTGTTTTAGATTAATATCCAGAGGATAAGACACTTGCATTCGTCAGAGCCAGGGAGGTGGTGATTCCAGAATTAAGATAAGTGCTGATTCAAACAAGTGCATGGCCAATTTTTTTTTAAAAAGTAGATTAAAAAAATTATTAGATTGTTGCCATTTTATTTCTAAAGATCTGGAATGGATTGAAATAAGAACTGATGTCTAGGATCAGAGTCTGACTTGCAAGCAATTCAGTTGATTTTCTACAGTGTTGAAGCACGTGAGGAGATCTGTCTGGCCTTCTTGACCTTGATCAAATAGATAGGCATTCACAGGTACAACAGAAATAAATAGACTGAGATGGTAGTTTGGGCAGCAAATGAAACCATGCAATGGGGAGAAGGTTCTGAGGTAGTTCTGTGTTTGTAGAGGAGGTAGTTCAGCTGACCATAATTACTTATCTTTATAGCAAACTTCTTGTATCTATTCTTAAAACAATGCATTTTTGTACATTTCCCTTCTACAGTTTTTTCCAGAACTGACTTACCTTGCTTCCATATGAGGATGTCAAGTGTAATAGCTCCACAAGAGTCTGGAGATGACAGGCACCGATTCTCTCCTATCAGCCAACCCTGCCAGAAAAGATTACATTGGTTCCACATGAGTTGCTCTTGACAATTTCCCCTTAGTTGTACCTTCCAGATGTCTGGCAACGTCTCCAGTAGCTCTTCCAGTAGTTTGGAGAAATGAGGTTAAACTGACTGGTTCTATCTTCTCCTTTTGAAAATTAAGTTAAAAATTTCCCCATTCCAAATTTTCTATGGCTTAATTCATTTTCAGAAGTTGTACCATTCAGAAGTCAACTACCATACAGTTGACTGTACCATCAACAGCTCATGAACTGCTGATGGTCTCTAAATATACTATGGTAAACATCAGATACCAGGGATTTTGAACCATCTATGTTACATTTATTGTTATCTCTCCTAGCTTCAGAAAGAGCAAAAGGAAGACTCAAGGAACCATAATCCAATAGGCCTTCCCTCAGTACCTGCTAAGATAGTAGAAGAGGTAATCCTGGAAGTCATTTCCAGGCACCCTTCAATGAAAGAAGGGTGCAAACTGGACAGAGCCAGGATCTTGTCCTAGTGGGAGGACAAGAAGCAGTGGCCACAAGCTGAAACACAGGAAAGAGGACATCAGAAAACACTTTTTCATGGTGTGGGTGGCAAAGAACTAACACTGATCGCCATGGGAGACTGTGAATTCTCCATCCCCAGAGGCATTTAACAGCTATCTATAATTCTATGATTCTGTCTGTACATGGTCCTTGGGCAACCAACTTTAAGTGGCCCTGCTTAAGCTGGGGGGATGGACCAGATGACCTCCAGAGGTCCCTTCAAACCTCAGCAGTTCTCTGATTACCTTAGCAAGTTTTTACATTAATTCACAACAGAGAGTTAAAGGTTTATCATTGAGCACCCTGGTCTTGGACTCCTGACAAACTGTATACTTCACAGGACATCAAGTTGGGGAGGAATATCCTCAAAGAGAGAACAGCCAACCATCATCACCATTCATATCCTCCTAAGTGCTCACAGTGCTTGATCTCAAGCACTCTCTATCCCTAGATGTACAGATTCATCAGGCAGGCAGCTCTAGAAGGGTAGATGGTTTCTCCTCTACTGCTGATGGTGCTGTCAACTTTAATAATTGTTCTATTTTTTTTTTTGTCCTTGGATAAAATCTGATGAACCTGAACATTTCTCAGCCCTCACTCTTGGAGTTATAGCCCTCACTCTTTCACCTAGCATCATAAAATCATGGAATAATTAAAGTTGGAAGGAACCTTATAGTTCCAACCCCACTGCCATGGACAAATACCTTCCACTAGAGCAACTTGCTCAAAACATGACCCAACTTAGACTTGAGCACTTCCTTTCCACAGATTCCTTGAGCTCAAGAGGAAGGAAAATTAGCAGTAGTTATGGTGCCATTACCTTTACAGAACTCTTTGCTGTTCTTCCTTGAGGGTTTTCCCAAAGTATTTCCTGCAAACAGTCTGATAAACCATTCATTGCTCCTCTCCCAGAAGATTCTCTTAAAAGGCTGATGGTGTTAATCAGAATGTCAGATTCTGTTATAGTAACAGCTGCCTCATGACTTATGCATTATATAGAACACATGCATTATTTGGGAAAGAATCCAAAATAATCAACATGCAAAGCCCACATAACAGGTTTTTAATCTCTTTTAATTGCATAGGTATTAAGTATTATATTATAATTTTAAATATTGGGTTGTTTTCTGGGCTTTGTTTCATCCATGCATCAGGACAAGAGTACTGCATAAATAGGAGTCCAGGCACAGCAACAACCATAAGCTAACTCAACTCTGAAAAGCCTAGAAATTTAATGTTTAAACTCAGAAAGGTAAGAATTATACAATAATTTGGGTTGGAAGGGACCTTAAAGATCATCTAGTTCCAACCCCCCACCACAGGCAGGGACACTTCCAGTCCCATCCAGTTAGAAGAACTGGGATGGCTTGTGTCAGGGACACCCAGCAAGTGGAATTGGTGGGTGGATCTTTGGCCTGTTGAGATGTACAGATTCATGCTTTTAATTACTCTCTTTCGCAGCTGCAAACATTGTCAATATGGTAATGTCCAGCTGTATGTGAAAATGGACCATGATGCAAATATACACAGAAGGGTTTAACACTGTTACCTAATTTTAAATGGTGCCTATTTGGCACAATGTCCATCTTGAAATGAAGGCAAAGAGGGGTTCTGCTGACTGGAAGTGGTGCTCAATTCCCCAGCACCATTGCCTGTCTCCTTCATTTGCCTTATTTTGATGGCCAGGAGCTTATATAGCCAGGAGTACAGCCACAAGCTTCAAGTGCCCAAAGCTTACCATGCCTTTGCTAAGATATCTCCTTAAAGGTGATTCTCCAGACGTATGAGGGTAAAAAACATTACATGGAGCAGGAGATTCCTGAAAATTACAATCAAATTCTAACCCTCTAGATGCATTCAAGCTTGGAAAATGACATGCTCTTTTTACTGCAAGAGCTTTTCTCCCTTAATACTCCTTTCCTGCCTAGATATCCTCAGGCTCTTGAATGATTGAAACTCACTAAGAAAGACAGATTGCCTTTTGATAATTTCTAATGGAATGTGTAATCTGGGATTCCCCCCCATGCTGAACTCTGTGACCCAGAATGAATATGTGCAAATTTCAGAATTCTAGTTCAATAATTAAATGGAAATATAATAATGAAATTGAGCTGTTCTATTGCAAGCTTAAGCAGAGAACTACTCTTATTGGAGTAAAATTGAAGATTTTGCATGAGTAATGATTTTTGTACAGAATCACATGTAGAATATACGAAGAATATATTCTACTTTTAAAGAAGAAACTACATGCAAGATAGTCTTCTTTCCAAAATAGTTAACTAATTGCACAGATTAGCAGGGTCATTGGGACATTCAAAGGCATTATGATCTATTCTTTCAAAGGCAATTAGGAGTATTCAATTTAAGAAGCAGTCTAAATGGGCTCATTTTACTCCATTATTTCAATGTAGCTTAGAGTAAATCAGTGAATAAATCAACATTTCACCATTATCTGATTGTTATGGGATTAGCAGGAGCCTGATATTACCAAGCAGTTCTTTATAGATCGGTGCTGCTCTGTAATAAACCTTGTTCTGATGAAGCTGCCAACGTGGTTTTGCACTATTTTACATTTCTGTGTGCTCTTACACACTTCTAAAGATGGACAGTGACTGAAGAAGGTATTGTATATGGCCCATAACACTTCCACACAACCTATTTGTTGGATTGTTCGAGCTTCCCTTTACAGGGTTTCTATAATGCATAACAAATCGGGTTTACTGGTTGTGCTCACAAGTCTTTCAGTCCTCAAAATAAGACTCAGAGGAATTAACCATAATGAAAGCTTAGAGCCCCAAACGCTGACTTTCTGAGCAAGAAAAATTAATGTCCTGTCTAGCAACAGTAAATAGCCATCTCCCCTTAGATAGTTCAGCTCATGGAAGGAGATACAAAACAATTACCCAGTGTGTTCCACATGTATAAGCACCTGACAGCCATGTTGTAAGCAGGCTCCAACCTGTCACACATAATATTGGAAGAATTCAAGTACAGTTCCCAGAATGTTTCTGGAAGTCTTAATATCGACTTAATAATTTCAAAGTGTTTGACACTTCAGCAAAGTGGTCTCTTGCACAGCAGCCAAACAAGTTAACAAGAATTTGAGCAGTGGAGAGCATTATTAGGATTTCTCTACTGTGCTTTGCCCCAAATTTCTCCCAAAAGTTACTGCTTCCACGTAAGGTGTTTCCATCAGAATAACATCAAATTTTGTCCAAAAGGCAAAGGGAAATCACAAGATGAGTTGCTCAAAATTATTTCAGCCCACAACTGATGGACAACTAGAAGCAATTAGTAGATTACTAATACTCTGATTCTGTAAGGGCAATAAAGCTGGTGAGGAGTCTGGAGAGAACAAATCTTACAGGGAGTGGCTAGAGGAACTGGCATTGTTTAGTCTGGAGAAAAACAGGCTGAGAGGAGACCTTCTGGCTCTCTGCAAGTACCTGAATGGGAGTTGGTCTCTTCTGCCAAGTAACAAGTGATAGGACAAGAAGGAACAGCCTCAAGCTGCACCAGGGGAGGCTTAGGATGGATATTATAAAAAATTTCTGCACTGAAAGAGCTGTCAAGCATTAGAACAGGCTGTCCAGAGAAGTGGTGGAATTGTCATACCTGGAAGCACATAGAAGACAAGCTCTGCAAACCAGGCTGAATTCACATACATAAAAACAGGACCACCCAGTTGCCAATAGAAATGTGTCACAAAACAGTCACCTCATCTTCAATTAAGGAAGATATTAATATATATCTTCCAAGATCCAATCAATAAATAAACTTGTAAACTACTATTTATAACTCCCTGGAGTATTGCAAGTCATAGATTTAAGGATAATACTGGGTTTATGACACTCTTGACTATGTCTAATCTTTCCACAGAAGCTTGCCAGATTATTTCTTTGTTGAATATGGATGGGCATCACACCACAATTGCTGGTCTGAGCAGAGAGATCAACCACCTGAACTCCATTTTCTGGAGTTCTGGGGTGAGCAACTGACCTGAGACCAAGATGCCTGTGAATATTGACAAGAAAAGCTTAATTAGGACCCCTTTCAGACTCAGATTTGAGGTAGATAGGAAGTAGCTTAGCGACAGGCAGACATGGCCATGGCCAGAGGCACAGCTTAAGTGGCTTTGGGAGTTCTGTATATAGGTTTCTACATTGCTCAATGGGGACAAAACAGAGAGGGTTGTTTCAATAACATAATGAAGAGTTCTGAAAGCAGGTGCTTTCAGAATAGAGACTATTTTTAAGAAAAGTCAGTGTATTTTATTTTGAAAAGCATTTAGCACATTTATATTGACAGTGGAAAAGCAGATAAATACCACAGTAACATAAAATGGGATATACATCCTCCCTAACATCAAATGAAAGAATAGAATATAACATATTGAAGTAGTAGAAATAAGAATACAGTGATAGCTGAGTTCTGCTTTTTCAGGTAGAGCAGAATACTAGTTCTCCCTGATCATAAGGTAATTATTACCTTTCTGAAACAATTTCAAAAGGCAGAAATCAACGGTCTAGAAACAGCTACTGTCTTTAAAGACTACTACAAGAAGGAGAATGCTAATCCAGAGGTCAAACATTTGCTACTTATATTAACAAAAATTAGCCAAAGTAAATGATGCAGTGACTGAAATACACTGGAGAGATCTGTCAGAGGGAGCTGACCAAACACACTGTCTTGCCTGCTCTGTTCTGCATAATTAACTATCTTATTAACTAGACAATTGATTCACTACTTTGCTGATTGATTGCTGCATTCATTCCCTCTTTCTGCTTTTTGTTTTGCTGCCAAATTTATCAATTTAATTGCACAACTTTCTCCATAAGTGATTCATTCCCTAATCGACTCTCTCATTCACCGTGATGAGCCTGTTTCTCACCCAGCTCCCTGCTTGGCTGAATCCTGAGCCTTCACCTGCCTGATCTTCTTGGCATGAGTTCCAAGTTGTGGGGGCCCTTGGGGCTCAGACTACAGGTTCTGTTTGATGCTTTGGACGTTAGGAGATTTTATATTTATTCTACGTGTGCCCCATGAAAAACTGCAGTGTAAATTGGCTGTGATCTGCTTTTCTATGCTCTAATAGTGAGCTGAAGCTGTAGAAAATCACTCTAAAGGGGCTGTAAACTGTCAATAATTCCCTGTTTCTATGAATGCCTGTTTTAGACAACACAGTGGTTGAGAGGACAATTGACTGCTATCACACTGCTGGAGGTAAAACTGCTTTCCAAATCTTAATTACAGAAGACAAGCAAATCTGCTTAATGCAAGACCAGAGGAGGATACTAAGAGCGCCTGACCAGCCTGGCTAGCTGGAATGGCTAAAAAGGGCAGCAAAAGCCACTTAAAAATTAAATCAGGTCGCTCAGGGCCTTGTCCCTTCAAGTGCTGAATGGAGTTTTGATGCACCACTGATCCTGGCAGCCTGTTTCCACACTTCACCATCCTTTTGGGAAGATTTCTTCCTTTATCTATATTCATTATTTCCCCAGGTGTAACACATAACTGCTGTCCATTCACCCTTTGCTGGGCTCTTCTCCACAGTTCTCCTCCCAGCAGCAGAGGTCAGTAGCTAGATCCCCCCCCTCACCCTTCTCCTGCACTCCACATGCCCCAGCAGTATGATAATAGGATTGCAGAATGAAAAACTGACAGATGCTGAGAGCAGTGGAAGAGGAAAAGTGGCTGGGCAATTCCAGCCTGGGGCTAAACTAATAAACTAATAGAAAACAATAGGAGAAACTGCCAGATATCAGACAAAGGAATGTACTGGGAACCCCTCTTGGATGAAGGACATGGGAAAACAATGGGAATACAGAAGACTCTCAGGCTGAGCTGGGTCACTAAGGCAAGAATTACTAAATAATGACCTACAATCAACAAAACTGGGACCAGTAGGGAAAAAGTAAACAGACAGTTGTTTATTTTGTAAGGGAAAAAAAGAGGGAAAAAAACCCATATCCTATATGGTATTATTGGGAAGCTCATGAGAGCATGTCAAAGCAGCCTTGCCTTGACCAACACTACATAGAGAATTACAACAATCCTGTTTTTCCATACATACCATATTCACAACTTTTCTCTGTGTTACCAGAAACCCTGTAAGGTTTCTCTGAATGTCAATAGGGGAAGTCCCGGTAGCGATGGAAGTCCGACCAAACCTCTTCAACATACTCCTCTCCAGGCACAGAACTTTCTTTACCTTTTTCTGTTTGTTATCACCAACTTTATATCCTTTCAGATGCTCCTACTCCACTCCAGCATAACCCCAGTCCTTCAAGTTTATTTGATTTTTCCACCTATCACTTCATTCTTTTCCTCCTCCTTATAGGTAAACTAAACAACAGGCCAAGCTATAACATGTATCACTCATCCTCTTGTCTGCTATAGTTAATACTCTTTCCAAATATATATCTTAAACCACTACATATTTGTTAGCTATCTCAAGAAAGTGAGTTTTAGGCCATCAACTCACATGTCTGAAAGTTAACCTTAACATTGGGTGTGTCAGTTGATGACAAACTCAACATGAGCCAGCAGTGTGCACTCGCAGCCAAGAAGGCCAACCAAATCCTGGGCTGCATCAAGAGGAGTGTGACCAGCAGGTCCAGAGAGGTGATTTTGTCCCTATACTCAGCACTGGTGAGACCCCACCTGGAGTATTGCATCCAGTTCTGGAGCCCTCAATACAGGAAGGACATTGAGCTATTGGAGCAGGTCCAGAGGAGGGCCATGAAGATGGTCAAAGGGCTGGAGCAACTGCCCTATGAG